>PVIJ01009024.1:33774-69744 GCA_004024925.1 Scalopus aquaticus | reverse complement strand
ATCTAATGTTCTCTTTAAGGTTTGTATTCACAGTTTGCTATTAGATGACCCAGTCTGAACAAGCAGAAGTGATAAAGCTTGAGCTGAGCTCCAAGGCTAGTTGAAGCTAAAAATACTGCAATCAGGGCCTCCCTGGTGGCGCAACAGGTTAAGGCTCAGCACCATGAAGCTATCCAGACCCTCCACAGCACGAGTTCTCTCCCAGGCCAGGGAGCTTCCCACATGGCGCAGCAGACCTCTCCTGTCTCACCCGCTGCTCCCCTCAGTAGTGAATTTCTGTGTATCTGCCTGTTTGGCTCCCCACTCTGACTTTGTTGAACCCTCTCACCGCCCCACCCCACACACACCTCTGGCCTACACCCCAGCTTGTATGCATAAATAATAAATCTTTAAAAAATACTGCAATCACAGAGCAGGGGGAGCAACCCAGAGGTAAGTGGGCTATCAACAGAAATTCAAAACTCCTGTTATCTGAAGAAAAGCCTCTCTGTATGCCCTGTGTCTAGCCAATGAACTTCAACCAAGACCACATTTCTTTACCTTTAGCCAGCTCCTCAGCCAACAAAATTCAATTTAATGCAGCATTATGGAAAGCAGTGTGGAGATTACTCAAAAAATTAAACATAGAAATTCCATATGATCCACTTATTCTACTTTTGGTATTTACTTGAAAAATACAAAAATACTGATTGGGAGTCCTGTAAGATGACGGTAGAGTGAAGATGCCAGGCTCACCTCCTGTACATAATCACAACCAAATTACAGCAAAGCAAAATCAACAACCCCTGAAAGATAAATGGACAACCATCACATTCGTCAGGAGCAATGGCATGGTGGAAGGGGATAGGAAAAGCTAATTGAACTGCCTTTAGAGCAGTACAAACTCCAAGAGGGAGGGGCAGCTATGGTATGGGGCCCTCTATTCTGACCTCAAAAGCACAAGCTCACACTGGGAACATTACTGGAGAAGGGGGTGCACAGAGCTGGTGTATAGGACAGAGGTTACACCACTAGAGAACTGTGTATTAAGGTGCCAAGTGATAATTACTGGATCAAGCCTGAGGCTCCTAGAATTGTTGGAGCCTGAACCACCCAGGAGAGTCAGATGGGATCACTTGAGCCTCTTTATAGACAGGAGTCCCTGGGCCTTCTTATAGATGAGACTATTAAAATAACCTGAGGCTGTGACATGTGAAACATATGCTTATTCCCCCTGCCCCCAGGGCCAACACCGAAAAAAGAGCTGAATGTTCTCACTAATCAGAACTTAAGTACCTGGACCTTAATAACAGGACCTGCGGCCCAGGATTAGACCACATATTTGAAAAGCAAAGGGAGTAAAAACACTAAAGTGAAGCGATATTTTCACCCCTGTATTTATTGCAGTACCATTTACAATAGCCAAATATTAGAAACACCTAAGGGCACATGGACTGGGAAATGGGTAATGAGGATGTGGCAAATTTACACACATATAATGGAATACTATCCAGCTATCAAAAAAGATGAAATATTGCCATTTCCAACATGGTTGGACCTAGGGGCTATTATGTTTAGTGAAAGATAAACAATGTACAACTGACTCATGTGAAGTATACAGAGAAAACAAAGTTGAATAAAACAAAAATAAACGTTTGAACTCTTAAGATCATTTAGTGGTCACCAGAAGGGAAGGGAGTGAGTAAATTTAGAAAAAGGGGGACATTGGCAGGGTGATGGACAATAATTGGACTTCTAGAGGTAAACTTAACGTCATATATACACATCTTGTTTCTCAATGATGCACACCTGAAATGCTACATTAATTAAAAAGTGAATCAAAAGATTTTGTGCAACTGTTACAAAAGCCATCTATATTACAGTAACCAGACTATCAGTAACATTGAATTTTGCTTTTTATTGTCATTTAACTCACTTGGGGTACAATGTTAGCGGGGCCATCTGCTTTCCAATTATTTTATTTTATTAAATATTCAAAAATCTGTATCCCTCAACTGTCTAGCATACTTCAAATATCAGTCTTGGAACCCCAAATCTAGGACTCTAAGCATTTGCATCACACAGGGATGACACTGCCTCCAGGTGATTTTTGAGAAAGCTAAATCTCTTCCAGGTCTCCCCCAAATTATAAAACCTGTACATTCATCTTTTCAGTTACTAAAGCCTCGTCTGTGACTTACATCAGTTGCATTTGTTGTGCTGTCAAGTGCTCTGTTTGAGTTAGACGCGGATTTAGCGGGGAGTGGGCGGTGGTGCGTGGAGGCGCCCACTTCTAGGCTGAGAGCTCCCAGTCTGCGTTGCCCGTCTCCGCATGGAGGACGGCTGGCTTCTGCTCCTCTCTGGAAATTACTTCCGCCTCAGCTGGTGAGAAATAGCCTTCCTCGAAGATCCGTGTGTGCTGTGTGCTGATGGGCTCAGACAGGGTCATCCACCGTCCTGAAAGCCCTACCTTGTGGAAAAACCCTCAGTTCCCTGGAAGTCCAGGGGTTCATCACCCTAGCAGTGTGACAGGATCAGCAACATTGTATACAGTATCATTTTGTAGAAATGACAAAATGGTTATAATAATTGTGGATCGTTTGACATTTACACTTAACAAAAAAACCCATTTAAAACACCCCAGTGTATAGTTCTTTAAACCTGTGCTATTCACAAGACAATTTCAGACTTTCAAACAATAATACTAATTTATATAGAATAGCCTAGTGATTGTACAGATTAAAGATGTAAGGGGAACATCTTCATTTCTTTGGAAAAGAAGATTTTAAATATTCAAATCTTGGCAAGGCCTCCCTGGTGACGCAAGGTGTTAAGCACTATGAAGCTATCCGCAACCACTGCAGCATGAGTTCTATTCCCGGCAAGGGAGCTTCCCACATGGCACAGCAAACCTCTCCTGTCTCACCCACTGCTCCCCTTAGCAGTGTATTTCGGTCAGTCTGCCTGTTTTGCTCCCCACTGTCTCTAGTGAATCCTCTCACCCCACACACACACACCTCTGTCCTATACCCCAGTTCTTGTATGTGCAAATAAATAAATCTTTTTTTGTTTGTTTAAAAAAAAAAAGTTCTTGGCAATATCCAAATTATTCTTTGTGGCCTGGCTATCCCTCTGGCCATGATCTTGGGACCAAAATGTCATAAAATGTCACCTTCTTCCTTCATTCTTGTTGGTCTATCTCTGTATCTACATGAATAGCCTTATATAGATGACACATCAAAATTCTCAATGTAGGGTCCTCTGTGAATGCAAGGCTCTAGTTGGGAAGGGGACAGGTTGTCAGTGGTTCATCTCATCATTTAATGCAGCAAAATACAAGAGAAGCTGGGAGGTGGGTTACCAAGGACAAGATAAGCCCGTCCCTGGTGCCACCAATAGGGGGACTTGACAAAAGAATTTTAAAACAGTAACTAAACCAACGGAAATTTGATTTGCTCTTTATTATCAGTACTCACTGACAATTCTAAAAAGTGTTCATGATAAAATACTCCTCCCTGGAAAAAAAGGATTTTGTTGGTCTATGTTCTGAACAATAGCAGTGGTTGCTATTGAGTTTGGGGAATATACAAGGAAGCAGTGAATTAGCACATTTGCATTAGGACTTCTACTTTGGAGGCGCATGCTCTATGTGGAGGCAAATCTGGAGCACTCCCAGTTATCCAGTTGGTCCTGACACACTCAGCTCTGTGCTTTTTTGTCAAGATTAAGTTCAAACCATTCAGAATTGTTCAAGCTCTCTCTGGCATGAGGAGTGCCTCCCATGTAACATGTCCCATGGCTAGGCTTCAGCAGAGATGTCATGTCCTAGAGCGATGAAGCAGAGCTTCCATTCTCTTCACTCTGCCATCTTTGTGACCTTTGGAGTATTTCCTTGTATTTAAAATTTCACACTGTGACATAGTGCGCCCGTTGTGCGATGTAATTTTGTTGCTGGTAAACACAAATGTTAGTTCATACATGAAATGCCCTTACATTTTACATCAGTTCTTCTTAAATAAAGGACACATCAATTATTGATGATTATAGAAAATAATCTTGTAGAGATTATCTAGAAGATAATCACATATAAGATAAGAGGATTAAATATGTTAGTATTTAGCATGTATTTACTTTAACGTTAACTTTTTTCTATTTTGTTTATGTCTTTTAAGTGACTTGCCCAAGATCACACAGCTAGAAACTTAACTTTGTTTTGACTCTGACTTCAGCTCTTTCCACAGCTGCACACTCATCTTACACCATCTGTTCTTGCTCATTTTTCCAGTGTAATTCAAGATCTTAAAGACTTGGGTCTAAAGTTTGGCCACAAAATAATTTATTATTAAAAGGCAAAATGTCTCTCATGCAAAAGTTACTTTGCACAAAAGTGGCTGTGGTTCTTCTCTCAAGCATTTTTCTTTTTTCCCCCAAGTATAAATATCGATGAGATCTTCCAAACAATTCCTCTACAAGCCGTGGGTCTTTCTGGAATACTCTCTAGGGAGTATGTAAGATAGCCTGTTGGGCCTACGACCAGAAGCAGAAATAACTCAGGAATTAGTGACCTATCCCTGCAGGCTCATGGACAAGGTGAGACCTACACAGGGAATAATCCCCAGAGCTGACTGCAAAGGCTGGGCTAGACCCCTAGCAGACACTTGAGATTTTGTACTGATACTGCACACCTGAATAGCCAAGTCTATCTTGGTCCAGTATTTAGAGAGATCCTAGGCATTGTCATAGAGTGGTCCGTTGTGCTGCTAATAGCCAGTGATCGTCCATGTGTCCAGTCTATGGCATGGGTTGTTCCAAACCTTATTTTCTTCCAGGCTAACTCTAGCTTTCAGTGATGAATCATACCAATATCACAAAGCACAAGTTACTACTCTCTGCTTTCAAGGACAGATATTTATGTGTTTTTCTTCCCAGTGGGAAGGGAACATAAAAATATGATGTCAATACAACTCTTTGTATTTATTAGTAAAGTGTGACAAAAGAGGGTGGAATTTAGCTTGAATTTAACACTCTCTGGTCTAGCTAGCAGTAGGCCCACAACTAATAATTCTGAGCATTCTCTACTCTTTGAGAAGGTTATCCAACTTAAGCTAGAACAACTTGGCTGTTTTTTTTTTTTTTTCACTTATCTGTAAGAGTGAACTCCAAATGTCATATTGTAAAAAGTGAAGTATTTTAATAATGCATTGATCATTCAGTTGATAACACAACTCTGCTATCTTCACTTCCGATTCTAGCACCTGGTTGCTAGGGTTGGCCTCCTGGCTGTGGGCTCAATTCCAACACACAGGAATGGTTATGTAACTGAACTTGGTACATGGTCCTTCCTTGGCATCGTTCAACTATATAAACCCAGTGTATGTCTAGAAGCAGACAATGCTTTTACCACTGGATTTTAAGTATATCAATAGACACATTTTAAGAGTAAAACCCAGGCTTGCTGGATTCTCACTGGTTTTCATAGACTGGGTTGCCAATCCTCTCTGGCACTGTTCTCAGGTAGGTGATCCTCTCCTCCCTTCTCCCACGAGAAAATTCGCCTCTTTTAGATGCCTTTGTTCAATAGACAAGTTGACTATTACTTATTTTCTCCATTTGTAAATGGAATTTTTAGAAATTTTCAACTATCCTTCAGGAGTAGATTTTAAAACTAGCATCAGGATTTCACCTTCAGTAATTTAAGAAAGTGGTTTTCCTATTTTTTTGACTAGTAGATGCAAACAGATATCAAAATGTATTGCTCTTAATGAAAATTAAATATTAGCCTACAAAATATAAAATATGTAAAATATTCACTAATAAAAAATACAAATCTGTCGATTCTGTGTTACTCAGCCGTGTGAATGAGGATAAGGCAAGCCTCCATTTTTCTTCAAAGAAAACAACAAAATGGGGCAAAATACATCAAGACAAATTCAGATTTGGACAAAATCGGTCTTTCTAGATCACCAATGATAACACTGGACTTAATGACATTATAATATCACTGGTAATAGTTACATGGAAATAGGAATTATTTGATACAGGACTCAAACCACAAGTTTGTGATTAGGGAAAAAAATCAAGTTTTTACCAAAAATAAAAGTCTAGCTAGATCAAAAAATGAAATATATAAACATCAAACTATAAGTAGAAAAATATATAGTTGCATATCTATCAGTTGCTATTCATCAAACAGAATATCTCTAAAATCTCTATATGGGGATAGCTTCCTAGGTTTAAGGAAAAAACTCAAGAAAAGTAATAACAGATTTAGTGACATTAAATTATTTTAGGTCTGTGTAAAACTATACAAACAAAATTAAAAGGTTAACTAGAAGCTGTTTAAAAATGCAATAAACACAAGAAATGACAAATATTTTTGCTAAATGAAGCACTTATATGTAGAAACAAGAAAACTGTCAAGGATTGAACAGCTCAATTGGTATATATTATGTAGATATAAAAATATATTTATCAACATATATACAAAACATACTGAGTATCATAATAAAATACACTATTGCTATAATTCCTTTGAACAAACTGTTGGCTTTTAGATTAAGAATACAAAAAAAAAACAAAACAAAACCACCAAAAAACTTCAGCCGCCCCTGGGCTGCTTGTGGGCTGGCTCAGTGCAGACCTGGTACCTCTTTTGTGATGTGACAGCTGAGAGACACTGGTGTTGCCTTGGTCAGTGAAGAGCCCAAGGAAGGTGTCCAGACTGAGAACAACGATCTCATTAATATGAAGGTGGGGGGTCAGGATGGTTCTGTGGTGCAGTTTAATATTAACAGGCATGCACCTCTTAGTAACTAATAAAAGTGTCTTGGGAACAAAAGGGTTTGTCAATGAGGTGAATCAGATTCCAATTTGACAGGTATCAAATTAATGAAACAGACCGTCCTGCATCTTTGGAAGTGGTAGAAGAAGATATGATTAATTATTATGTTCCCACAGCCAACAGGAGGGGTCTTCTAAAGAGAGACCCTGCTACTTTACTCTAGAACTCTGTTCGTCCAGGCCAAGAAGACATTCTCAATTAGAAAACCACAATTTGGATCCACCACATCCTGATTACTGCCGTACAGTTTCATCTATTCTTTCATTTTCTCTTTCCCCACTCCTTTATTGTATATAAAGTAATTGTGCACAAGCAGAGTGCATTTTTTCTAACTAAATGGCCAGTGATCATCATCAAGTAGAGATGGAGTGGGGGAAAATACTGGTTCTATGAAAACACCCCATTTCTCCATGAGTGGCATGCTCACTCAGCTCTTACCTATGTATTTTAATAAGTTATTTTGCTCTCAATGTTTAACAACAAAAAAAGAACAATATAAAAATTCTTTCATACCTTTTCAGTGTAATGTTTTTTATTCATCATTGTAAAACCAAGGACAATTTTATAACTTTTTGTACACAGCTATGTAGGGCAATATGTCTTAAGTAGGGATAAATCAAAAGAAATGAATTCTAGATAGTTTTCAAGTCAAACATCTTGCTTAAAAATACAAAATGAGTTTCTGTTTTAAATTCACTTTTTCTTCTTTGATGCTCTTCCTTTCTTTATGTGGATCAAGTTTCTGATATACTTTCATTGTCTTTAAGAAATGCTTTTCACCATTTCTTAGAAAACAGTTTGACAGCAAATTCCTTCAATTTTTATTCATCTGAGAAATGTTTATTTCTTCATTTTTGATGGACAACTTTACAGGGTACAAATTCTAGGTTGATTTTTCTTTCCTTTCTACTCTTGAAACATTTCATTCCAGTCTCTTCTTGCTTTCAAGATTTCTGGAAGAAAGTTGCATTCTCTTAACTTCTTTCCTCTTAAATTTCTTCCTCTATAGGTAAGGGTTTCTTCTCCTCTGGCTTCTTTCAGTACTTTTCTTTCATCTTTGGTTTTTGTAATTTGGAAATGATATACTTTGATGTAGGTTTTTTGTTTCATTTTGGTTTTGATATTTACTCTTCCGGGTGGTCTCTGAGTTTCCTAGATCTGTGGCTTGGTGTCTGACATCAATTTGGGGAGATTCTGTCATTATTGTTTCAAATATTTCTTCTGTTCCTTTCTCTCATTCTGCTCTTTCTGATATTTCCATTATCCACGTGTTATGCTTTCTGTAGTTGCCCCACAGACCTTGAATATTCTGGTCTAACTTTTTTCAGTCCTGTTTTCTCTGCTTTTCAGTTGGAGAGATTATATTGCAATATCCTCAAGGTCAGAGATCTTTTTCTCGGTGATGTCCATCTATCATATGTATTCTTCATTTCTATGATAGTGTCTTTCTAATTTCTAACATTTCTTTTTCACTCTTCTTTGGATTTCCCTCATTCTGCTTACATTACCTGTCTGTTCTTTCATCACTAGAGTTCTTACCATATTTTTCATAGTTGTTTTAAATTCCTGGTCTGATACTCCCAAGAACCCTGCCATGCCTGGTCCTGATGCTTGCTCAGTCCCTTAAAATTTTTGTCTTTTGATATACCTTTTAATTTTTTCTTGGTAGCCACACATGATGTACTGGATAAAAGGAACTGCTTAAAAATGAACCTTTTAAAGTTTCATTAATTAAATTAAAAGTAATTAAATGAACTTTTAATAAGGTGGTAAGGTGTGGTGGGGGAGAGAAGAAACATTCTATAGTCCTGTGATTTGATCTTAGTCTTTTAGTGAGGCTGTGCCTCTAGATTGTGAACTTCCCAAGTATTTTTAATTTAATTTTTATTGTGGGAACATTGGTTTACAGCACTGAATATGCTTTGGAGATATAGGATCACACCTCTTGAGATGATTATTACCACACCACACCCACCATTAGGTACCTATAGTCTCCTCCCTTAGGTGATTAAAGATAACTGGATTCGTGTATCTCCATTCTCCCACAGCCAGACCTGACTGGCTTGGGATATTTTTTTTTTTTTACCTCCAGATCAGTTAGCCTCTGCTAATACCCCAGGATCAGCTGAACTAGTTTCTCCAGAGGGCAGGTGTTAAGAACAGAGTGCTCTAGTGTATTTTTAAATGGTTCCTTCCCCCCGCCCCCGCAACCAAAAGCTAGAAAGGATGCTTCTATGACATTTATTATGGGTCAAGCTCCTGAGATAAAACAATGTAATTGGGATTCCCTACAACGAAGTCCTGCTAGAGTGTTTTAGCTCTGAACTGTCCATACTGACAGTTCACCCATTAAAGTCCAGGTTTTCCTAGGCAGCACCGATTCTCACAGTGTCTCTGCTCTATTAAGTTGTTATTCTCTGTATTTATGTCCCTCTTGTCTCGGAGACAGCGGTTTTTCTGTGTCCTCATACCTCTCTTACAAATCCTAGAAGAGTTATGTTTTCAATCTGTTCAGCTTCTTACTTGTTGTTAGGTCAGAATGGCGGCTTCCAAGCTCTTCACAGGCAGAATTGGAAACCGGAAGTCCCACGCACCTTTTGAATCCAAATCTTGGGGTGATTCTTGCAGCCAGGATTAAGAAATTGACCAGAGCCACTAATCTCTCGGGCGGGGAAGGTCATTGGCCACCAGGAGGCGCCCAAAGAACACCAATGGCTCCAGGAACAGCCACCTAGTGCAGCAAATGATTCAAACATTAAAAATGATAAAGAAAACCCTCATCTCTAAGTAAGATTTGGCTCAGTCCAGTATATCTAACTAGAGCTTCTCTACTTGCCGTTTCTGTTAAAGCTTACCTTCTACAGCTAGACTGAGAATGGGCCTGGGACTGAAACTGCTTTGAAATTTAAAAAGCAACGTGAACCCTGGAGGTAGGACGTCCCTTGTGGCTGCTGCTCAGTTTGGGTGAGACAATTGAGGTTTGAACCCTCCACTGCATTATATCGAACAGGTTCTGTGAGCTGCCCTGCTTCATCTTTGGCAAGTGGATGGTGGGAAACCGTCGGTTAGGCGGAGTTGCAATGGACGGGAGCTAACTTAGGGTCATTCACTCCAGGTGTGGGAGGCAACAGCCATCTTTCCTTTCAGCTACCCTCACACCAGAGCTCAGCCAGTCTTCGCTGCTTGGTCTCAAAGTTGAAGACCAGTTTGTTATCTTCAGTTGACAGCTGTACTCCCAAATGTTAGCCATCACGTGGCCACCGGAAATATTCTGCCAGAATACTCTGTGCGTGAAGTCAGCTCCCATATCTTCAGGGCCTTTTGTGAAGTAGACACTGAGGGTGAGTCCCACATTAAGTCCCTAAACTGTGAATACCACCCTGCAAATTAGCTATTACTATCCCATTTTACAGGCAAGGAACTGGAGCTCGGAGTCCTTTGCCTGAGGGCGCATACATCTGAGGCTCTCAATATAGTCAGGTCAGGCAGACCTAGGGTCAAATCCCAGCTACCCCGACAGGCTGTGTAAACTTGACAAGCCTGTCATCTTCCTGAGGCGCTGCTGCCTCATCTATAGGGTGGATTCTTACAGAAATCAAGCACTGTACAAGAAAGAAACTAGTAAGATAACCAAACACAGTAGCCCTTTCATAAATATGCCTGTCCTTCCTCCCTTATTCTTTCCAGTTGGTGGAAGGTGGGCAATCGGATGTTAGCTCTCAAAGGGAAACAGTCCTCCATCCTGCATCCTTTGGAATACACCTAGCTCTAGGCGCTCACTGCTGTGTGGTGCCTCTCCTTCCTTGGCTGGGCAATAAAACCCTTGCTACGGGTACCTTCATTTAGATTAAAGGCGAGTATGAGGAGAATTGCCTAATGGTAAATGTTCTGAGATATTGGAGCACATTTATTGAAAGAGGAAACATCTTCCCAGGAAATTCATAGTTCTTCAAGTGTCTAGTGTGGTTTAAATGTCCAAAAACAAGAGGTAGACTAGTGACTATGAGGTCAAGGGTCTTTAGAGTATTCTTGTTGGCATATGCCCTAAAAGAATTTTATACTTTTTAAAAGTTGACCTCAAAAGATTTTATCATGTTATTTCTTGCACATCATAGGAATGAGAGTTTAAAAGAAAACATTCACTTCATTGTTTTAAATTACACAATGGAAAATAAATATTGATTCCTGTGGTTGTCTGTTTAAAACAAATGCAAACTAACTCATCTTTACCGGTCAAACTTTTTACATCATTCTTTTTTCCCTTGAACTCAAATTATATATGAAAATATATTTTAATATTTCACAGGTTTTTTTCATGGATTATCCTATCATGTTTGTACCTAATATTTGAAAAAATTGAATCTTTTATTTTCATGTGACCAAGAAGCTCTAAACATTTTTAAACATTCTAGATTAAGTCACCATTACAATTATTATAATTAGCTAATATAAATTAGTTACTATAAAATATAAAATTAGTTAATATGAAATTAAAAAGTAATAATTATAATTTGTATATTAAGCATAAAATTTTAAATTATACTAAATATATTATTTTTAAATTGCATGTGTGTTTCTTTTTTTTAAATAATTCAAATAATCCTTTTCCACTAAATAAGGAATCCATCTTTTTTTTTTTTTTAAGATTGATTTATTTATACATACAAGCTGGGGTACAGGCCAGAGGTGTGGGGTGGCAAGAGGGTTCACCAGAGACACAGTGGGGAGCAGAACAGGCAGATCAGAAGTACACTGCTGAGGGGAGCAGCGGGCGAGGCAGGAGAGGTCTGCCGCACCATGTGGGAATCTCCCCCGCCGGGCGTCTAACTCGCATGGCCACTGGCCACAGCTCCACAGCGCAGCGCTTAACCACTGCGCCACCAGGGAGGCCCTATATGTGTGTTTCTTAATGACATGACTGGGATTTTTGTATTTCAGTTAGAACTGTGCTAAATATTACTTATTATTAGAATGAAAGATGGCTTGGCATAAATTCTAGACCTGTTTCCATTTCTACATGTGTAACTCATTAGAAAATATATTAACATATATTAGCGGGTAGGAATTGAAGGAATTTTCTTAGTTTCATTCAGCTTTTTTAATGTTCTTCGCTTATACTCCCCCCAAAAATCTCGTACTGGCCTAATGCTATGCTGTGCACTTAGCACATTTGTGTCTAACCAATAGAAAACACAAAGGCTCGCCTTCAATTTTTGGTGGCTTGATTAATATTAATAATTAATATTTCAGGGCCTCCCTGGTGGCGCAGCGGTTAAGCGCTGCGCTATGGAGCTGTCGGCAGCGGTGACGTGAGTTCGACGCCCGGCCGGGGAGAATCCCACATGGTGCAGCAGACCTCTCCTGCCTCGCCCGCTGCTCCCCTCAGCAGTGTATTTCTGATCTGCCTGTTCTGCTACCCGCTCTGTCTCTGGTGAACCCTCTCGCCAACCCACACCTCTGGCCTGTACCCCAGCTTGTATGTATAAATAAAAAAAAAAAAAAAGTATTGAACTTTAAAAAAAATAATAATAATAATTAATATTTCAGAGTACCCTCTGTTTGGTGCTCCAGAGGCAAAGAAGCATAATAAGAAGTGAAATGAGTGAGTGAGGTAACTTCCTTTTGAAAATGAGAGAAACGGGATTATAAAGGGAGACCAAAGGAATTCCCAATTCCTGTGAAGGCTAGGTTAAAACATGATCATTCTTCCAGTGACAGGTTGAGGAAAGGACAGAAGTCCTGATGATTTTAGCCTCAAAGCTATAATGTCTTCCTGTTGGGTCATATTGGGATGTCCCTGGGTATCTCTGTCCACTCAGAAAAGTCCCAGAATTCTTAAGTAATCCTCAACTCAAATCAGTAAGAAAAGAAAAACCCAGAAGAGAAATGGGCCAAGTCTAGAGGAAGCCCTTCACAGAAAAATCTAAAAGGTCTGTCTAAAAGGTATTCAATATCGGAGAAGTACAAAGTGAAAGCATAAGGTACCACAAAACACTCGTCAGCTAGCAAAAAATTGTAAGATCTGTCCACATTCATTGAAGACATTCCATACATTGCTGGTGGGAGGGAGAATTGGTGCAACCACTTCAAATACCAGTTTAGCGCTGTCTAGCAAATACAGATGCTTATAACCAGCGATTCAGGAGTTCCACTCCCAGGGCAACTTGTACACACATGCCCCAGGAGGCATACACAAGGACATTCTGAGTAGCATTGCTCATAATTGCCCCCTACAAGAAAAAAACCTAACTGTCTCTCCTTAGAATAGATAAGTAGATTGCAGTGCAATATATGAGATAATGCTGTACCTCACTCAGATGGTGAATGACTCCATTCACTGTTGTATAAAGTCTTTATGGACTCTGAGATACATAGAGAAAAGCATACAAGTTATCATTATACAGCCCAGGGGATTTCCAGGATATATCCATGTAACCAGTGTCCAAGAATCTATTTTATTTTTGAAAAAGAAATACACTACTCCAGTAGATGAGCTTCCTTAGGGCAGGGACAAGCATGCGTTTTATTGCTTGTGTCCTGTTTGCAACACTTGGCTGGGCTTGAGCGCTGTGGAGTTTGTTGAACGCTATGCATAGCTCTTTTGATTGGTGCCACCAAATCAGAAAGAATTTGTATCTGACCTTGGATACAGGGTGTCTGCATCTCATTGTCCTTATCTTTATAATATTAATCCCTGTATGTTCATTATCTTTTTTTGTTGTTGTTGTTCAAGCTGGGGTACAGGCGGGGGGTGGCAAGAGGGTTCACCAGAGACAGAGCAGGGAGCAGAACAGGCAGATCAGAAATACACTGCTGAGGGGAGCAGCGGGCGAGGCAGGAGAGGTCTGCCATGCCATGTGGGATTCTCCCCGGCTGGGCATTGAACCCGCATTGCGCGCTGCCGACAGCTCCACAGCACAGAGCTCAACCGCTGTGCCACCAGGGAGGCCCATGTTCATTATCTTTTGACTTTACAAATACCTTTTACAACTTCTATCTCATTTCACCCTCACCATCCTAAAGGGTGATCAAGTGGTATTATTACTTATCTTCTGTTGCAATTGTGGAAATTGAGTCTCAAAAAAACTAAAAGTCTTAGTCAGTTAGCTGGATACTGGCTGGACCAGGACAAGGCTGCTTGGTCTTTTTCGCCAGAATGCAGCATTCTTTCTTCTGCATGACACTCAACCAGTTCAACAGGGCTCATCAGACCCCAAGGGGTTTCTTCCATCCTCACCACTGCTCATGCTTTGGGGGTCACAGATTCCAAAATGACTTGACAATAACCTAGTAGGAACCAGAGGGAAGTAATTGCAGCAGGACTGTACCAAGCAGTCCTTAATTGAACTGGACACTTACTGTCTTGGGAAAAGCTCCTGGCACCATTTTTAGTGTCAGTGTCTTGTATAGTTGTGAAATTTTTTTTACTCTTTTTAAGCAAAAATGTTGTGTAAGATACAGTTTATTGTATGTAAGTTATATCTCAATAAACTTGTTTGCTTGTTGTTTATTTTTTAACGACAGCTACCAATGGTGGTCCCCTGGAGGGCACCTTCATACTGGTTCAGTAGTGTCCGCATGATGGCAGACTTGAGCTCCAGAGCAAGATCAGTGACAAGAGAACTTTAAATTTCTTCAAAAAAGAAGATACTTGAACAAATGGAAGTTTACCACATGTATGAGAAAGGTCACTCAATATATCAAAGGTATCAATTGTCCTTAGGTTAACATGTCTTTTTTTTTAACTATATATGTGTATCTAAACAGGCTGGTTCACATTTTTTAACAGTAAGACAACAAACAAACAATAATATTTATAAAAATTCTGATAAAAATAAGCTGGGGCTAAAGCCTTATCAGATATTACGATATTAAACCATAGTAATAAAATATGTGACACTGAAGCCAGTGGAATGTAGTGGAAGATTCAGAAAAATATCTAAATACAAACAAAAATATAGTAATAAAGGTGGTAATCCTAGTTAGTGGGGAAAAAGTGGATCATCTCATAGGTGGTATTGCAACATCTGAGTAACCATCTGGGAAAAATAAGGTTAATGCCCACATCTTGCAATTTACATAAGAACAAATGACAAAGGAACAAAATTTATGTGTTAAAAAATGCAGGAAACCATAAAAGTACTGGGACATAGAAGGAAGAAAAAATTTCAATATTTAGTGAGGAATCCCTTTCTATGACAAAAGTCCAAAAGCTGCGCAAGCGGGCTCAGCATAAGGGGTATGAAGCTCTGTCCGAGCCCTTTCCCACATCACTTTCCTTGTATCTCTTCCATCTGGCCATTCCTGAGTGAGATACTTTATAATAAGCCAGTGATTCAGTAAAGGGGAGAAAAAAATAAAAAGATGAAGAAAAAAATACATGCACACACACAAACACACACACACTCACATATATACCTATATGTATATATGATAACTTTGCCCCCACACACACAAAGCACCTCAAGAAAAATCAAAAGCAAATGTCAAAAATACTTAAAGTGCATCCTAAAGCGATAGGACTAAGAAGACAAATAGCTCAATAGAAAAATGGATAAAGAATTTGAACAGAGAGTCACCAAAAAGAAATAAAAATGCATCCTAGATATCTGAAAGCACACTCAAACTTCACTCTTGTTAAGGAAAAACAAATGAAAGCTCCACTGAGATATCATTTTTGATATAGCACTGGCAAAAATCAAAAAGATTGATAACGCACTAGGATGGCAAAGATTCAAGAAAACAAGGCCTCTCATAGAGTCCTAGTGGAACTGAAATTGATATATTTGTGGTGGATCACTTGGCAACACCATCACATAACTTTGGATTAAGGATGTTCCAGATTTAAACCTCCAGCTCTTCACCATGGAAATGATTCTATACCTGCAGTTCCATGCAACACTGTTCATAATATCAGGCCAAAAACCATCCAAATACCCAGCAATAGGTAACTGGCTCAAACAAATGATGATACAAGCATACAGTGGGAAATCATGCTATTGTTAAAAATAATCAACCAAGTGCTTATTGAGCTCATATTAGGGCACCCCTGGAATACATTTAGTGAAAAAAGTATGAGATTGTGTATATGGCAATCTACCATTAGTGTGCAAAGAATAGAAAAATAAATGTTGAGATGCACACACATATATTCATATAAAATCTCTGAGACAGACACAAGGATCTAACAATAGTGGTTGCTTCTGGAGAAGTGAACTGATCGGGAAGTGGAAGAGTAGAGTTTTCACTGTCTAACCTTTTGATGTTTTTGAGTTCTGGACTATATCATTGTATTGCCATTCATAAACATTTACCTATCGATCAATCAACAGAAATAAGAAAACACTGGAGGTGAGTGAACAGAGTTAAATTAACAAAAGCACAACCAGTAGCCCTCAAGGTAGGCCAAGGCCCCCACAGGAGTGAAGATAATGAGGCTTGGTGGCAGGTCAGAGAGGATCCCCTGCCAGGCTCCAGTTGGAGAGGGTTCTACCACAGGGCCCCAAGCTGGAGATACCACAGCTCCTGCCACTTGCAGAAGTGACAGGCTCCCAGGTAACCTGAGGTTGGCCCTCCTGCCCCACCGCTCTGGGCTTCTGCTGAGGAGACTTATGCAAGGGAGGACTGCTGACTCACCACCACAGTCCCTGCCGAGGCCGCCTGATGAGGAAGGCCCATTTCTTTTTTGTGGTTAGAACACAGAAGATCTACCCTCTTAGCCTCCTCGCAGTTGTCCCCCTACAACAGTCTCCAAAGGGCTGGCACTTTGGGGGACTCTGGCTCACCCAAATAAGGAGCAGACTCCTGGTGGCCCCATCTCTGCGGCTCTCTCATTTAGGATACAGGCACAGCTACCTCAGTTTAGCCCACACAGGAAATAGAGCAAAATCTGACTACCTCCCGGTATGGCCCTGGCCTGACTCACCAGCGCAAGTTCTCCAGCGTCACAATCCCCATTTCTCCTACAAAGCAAGTCCATCTTAGATGCTACTCACAGAGCTCTGCCTTCAGATTTCACCTACCTCAGCCAATTCATTTTTCCTTTTCCTGTTAAATTTTGATACGCAGAATTAGATTAGTGACAATGCTTAATTTACGGCACACCAATATCGTCAGTCCAATCATGGGCCTCTCTTACAGTACGCACTCACCTCTTCCTATGGTAGCCTAGTGTCACTTACAGCTGCGTTTGATCCTTCTCTACTTTCCCCTCCTCCTCCCACTCTAGGTAGCCACTCTCCTCAACTGTATGTTTATCAGCTCTTTTGCATTTTAATAGTCTGTAATATAAATAAATAGGTCTGTGCAAGAAACTTACATTTTAAAGAGTAAACGAATATTGAGTTGTCAATTACAGTGAAAATTAAATAGGTATGACTGTATTTATGGTACACGTTGAACTAAAAAAAACCTGAATTACTAAAAATGCAAGGTGATCTCTTCTTGTTCCAACTTCCAAAATAAAATTTGTTGTGAGCACTAATTTGAATCCAAACTACAAGGGATCTAATCTCCCCCTGGCACCCGAATGCTCCTCTCTGTACCCGTTTTCTCTTCCATCTCTGCCATCCCTACATGCTTTTAATGCATTTTAAATCCATTAATTTACACTTGATTAAGTACATCCTTAACAAGGAAATTTGATATCAATCTTTTACTCCTTATTATAAATTTAAGTCGTGGGTTTCCTTTCTCAAGGCTAAAATCATATTGAACATCTTCCTTTCAGAAATGAAAGAGATTTGTGTTCTGCTAAAAGAATTTCATTCCTGTAAGAGATAAGGGAAAGTATTGTAGGAGAATCAAAATTTTCCTTCCATGGAATATGTCTAAAAAAAAAAATACAACATAGGGAAACTAGTGGATCTTTATCTACTAGGAATTTTTCTCCACTGAAATCTCTTATAGCTGTGTGGGCCACCTTACAATTCTATTTAAAAAGATGTTTTAGAACTTTGCACAAAATTGAGATAATTCCCAAAACCAATACCGAGAAAGTTTTCCTCTATTTCCTTCTAGGAGTTTTACAGCTTCAGGGCTTAAGTCAAAAGTATTTAATCTGTTGCAAGTTAACTTTTAGTGGGTGGTGTAAGCCAGGGGTCCAATTTCACTCTTTTGCATGATTATCCAGTTTTCCCAGCACCATTTATTAAAGAGACTATCCTTTCCTCCCTGAGCAGTCTTAGCTCTCCTCTCCCTGTCTTACATGTAAGAGTTTATTTCGAGGCTGTCATTTCTGTTTCATTGGTCTATGTGTCTATTTTTATGCCAGTATCATGCAGTTTTGTAGTATAGTTTGAAATCAGTGGGTGTACTGCCTTTGGCTTTGTGCTTCTTCCTCAAACCAAAATTGCTTTTGGCTTGTCAAGGTCTTTTATGGTTCCATACAAATTTTAGGATTGTGTTTTCTATTTCTGTGAAAAACTGTCACTGAACCGTTCATCTGGATTGCATTGAGTCTATAGGTGACTTTGGGTGGTATTGACATTTTAGCAATATCAGTCCTTCCAATCCTTGAACATAGAATATCTTTTCATTTATTTGTGTCTTCTTCAATTTCTTTCAACAAAGTCTTACAGTCTTAAATATACAGGTCTTTCACCACTGTGGTTAAATGTATTCTTAGGCATCTTGTTATTTTTGATGCTATTGTGAATGGGATTGTTTTAATTTTGTTTCAAAGATTTCATTTTTAGTGTACAGAAATTCAACTAATTTCTGTACATTAATTTGTGTCCTCCTACTTTGCTGAATTTGTTGATCAGTTCTAACAGCTTTTTTGGTGGAGACTTTAAGGATTTCTATATAAAACAGCATGTCTATAATAAAGACAATTTCATTTTTTCCTTTCTGACTCTGGATGTATTTTTTCTCTTTTTTCTTCTTAAATTACTCTGGCTAGGAATTCTAGTTTGGATTGGATTAACTTGAATAAAAGTGGCAAAAGTAGGCATCTTGTTTTGTTCTGATCCTAGATGTAAAGATTTCAGCATTTTACCATTGAGTATGTTCACTGTGGACTTGTCACATATGGTCTTGACTATGCTGAGGAATATTCCTTCTTTACACAATTTATGGAGAATTTTTATCATGAAAGGATGTTGTATTTTGTCAACTGCTTTTTCACATCACTGAAATCAGCATGTAATTTTTACCTTTCATTTCATTAATGTGATGTGGTGCATAGCAGTAATTGATTTGCATATGTATCCTTGCATCCTAGTGATACTCCCAATTAATAATGGGGCATGATCCTTTCAGTGCGCTGTGGAATTCAATTTGCTAATATTTTGTTGAGGATTGTGTGCATCTATTTCATCAGGGATCTTGATCTATAGTTTTCTTTTCTTGTAGTGTCCTTACTTGGCCATGGTATCAGGGTAATGTGCCCCCAAAATGAGGCTGGATGTATGCTTTCCTCTTCTAGTCTTCGGGGGAAAAAATAAGAAGGATTTGTGTTAATTCTATAAAGGTTTGGTAGAATTCATCAACAAAGTAATTTAATCCTTTACTTTCCTTTGTTATAAAATTTTTGATTCCTGATTCAATCTCCTTACTTGTATTGGCCTTTCAAATGTCTCTTTTTCTTCATAATTCAGTCTTGGTGGGTTACATGCTTCCTGTAATTTACTCATTTTTCTAGGTTCTACAATTTATTGACATATAATTGTTCATCGTATTCTCTTACATCATTTGTATTTCTGGGGTATCAGTTATAATGTCCACTCTTTCATTTCTGATTTCTGATTTCTGAATTGACTTAACATTGCATAGTAATATTTTACACGTTTCAGGTGTGCATCACTGGAAAATCAGTATGTGTAAATGCTACATTAAGTCCAGTAGTAAAAGTACAATTCTATCCTCCCTCACTGATCTTTGCGATTTCCTTTCTTCTGCTACCCTTAGGTTTAATTTTTTTCTTTTTTTCTTAAAGATTTATTTATGCATACAAGCTGGGGTGTAGGCCAGAGGTGTTGGGGGGGTGGTGAGAGGATTCACCAGAGACATAGTGGGGAACAGAACAGGCAGATTGACTGAAATACACTGCTGAGGAGAGCAGCAGGCGAGACAGGAGAGGTCTGCTGCACCATGTGGGAAGCTCCTTGGCTGGGTATAAAACTCGGGCTGCAGTGGCTCTGGATAGCTTCATAGTACTGCAACTTAACCCATTGGGCCACCAGGAGGCCCCCTAATTTTTTTTCTTCTTAAAATCCATTCAGTCATTGTATGCCTTTTGATTTGGTAATTTAATTCATTTACATTTAGAGTAGTTATGACACAGAAGGAGTTACTAATGTCATCATCTTGTTTTCTGGCTCTTTTGTATTTCCCTTATTACTTTACTCTCTTGCTGCTTTCCTTTGTGAATTGATGATTCGCCATAGTGGGTATGCTTAGATCCCCTTCTCCCCATCTTTTGTGAATTTACTCTTGGTTTTTGTTTTGTGGTTACCATGAGGCATCATAAAACATAAACATAGCAGTCTATTTTGCATTGATAACTACTTCAACCACACACAAAAGCTATTTTTTTACTCCCCCTCATTTTTGTTTTTGATGTCATGATTTATCTCTTTCATATTGTGCATTTATTAACAAGTTATTATAGCTATAAATTGCTTTTTAAAATGTTCTGTCCTTTAACCTTTATACCAGAATGAGGTAGTTAATACACCATCATATTATATAGTATTAAAATATTCTGCATTTGAGCATATATTTACTTTTACCAATGTGTTGTATATTTTAATATAATTAATTAGCATCCTTTCATTTCCACTTGAAAAACTCCTTTCAGCAGTTCTTGGAGGGTAGTTCCAGTGGTAATGAGCTCCCTCAGCTTTTTGTTTGCCTGGGAATAACTTTATATTTCCTTCATTTCTGAAGGATAATTTTGCTGGATGGATTTCTCATGGTTGGTAGTTCTATTCTTTCAGTGCTTTGAATATATCATCCCACTCTTTCCTAGACTATAAGATTTCCATTAAGACATTCTCTGAAAGCTGTGTGGAGGTTCCCTTGTGGTTACAAGCTGCTTTTCTCTTGCTGCTCTCTTTGTCTTTGGTTTTATTTCTACATTAATAAAATTAATCAGTGTTGTTGATGTTGATGGACACATTCAACTCCTGTGCTTTTTGGTATTGTCAAAATTATGAAGGATTCTAAGGACTTTTGGTTCTGAAGGTTGCACCTACTGATACAGTATTAGAAATTAAATCTGATACTTAAAATATCATTTATTAATTAATTTTAAAATAACAATAACCCATTTCACATGAATCTAAAGAACATGTTTCATGTAAAATCATTTATTTACAAAAATACAAAAAATTTTACCAAGGAAATGAAATCATTATTTTAATTAGTACAAATCTTCTTATCTGGCTTAATAGAAGACAGATTCTTATGTATGCTTTTGCACTTAATTTGCTAAGATATGTTACTTAATAGAAGTATAAGTACATGAACTGATTTCATGTAGAGATTTGTAATTAGAAAAGAGAAGATTTCAGTATCCTTTTCAGATGATTGTGGTTGATTTTTAAGGTTAATTGCAACCTAAAATCTGAAACCATATTAATAAACTTTCAGTATGTGTTACATTAAAATCTATTGTTCTATCTTGCTGTTTGAAGAAATTTTTACCCATGCATGATCTTGTAATAACGAGATTGACACCAGTACACTCACCTCAACATACGACAGCCACATGTTATCCAGGGAAGCCCAGAAGCTTAACTGCTTTTTAAAATGACTCCCTCAGTCAGAGTGGACAGATGTCCTCTCCTCCAGCCCATTGCAATATACTGACGTTTACAGGAACTAAGTTTCATGGATTTACAAGCTACATTATCCCCCTTTAACTTAAATAATGCTCCCAAAGTGTGATAAAATGGAGCCTTCAAAGGGACCTTGGATCAAGCATTAATAAAGCAAGTACAACTGAACACAAAAAAGGGCAAACCTGACTATCTCCTGCCGATTTACAAGGTTAAAAACAACCACCATCAAATAATCAGATCCGACAAGGAGTCCACTAAAAATCCTTGAAATTATCAAGAAAACTCTTAGAGATATATTATCTAGACACAGTATTGTTAACTACCCACATCACCTCAAGTACCAATAAACTTTAAGATATTAGCTATAACAGTTAAGGCAAGACACCTGAGTACTTGTGTGTATAGCATGTGTGTGTGAGTTAGCTTTAAAAAATGCATCAGAGGAATTTTTCTTTCAAATAAAGTCCAAAGCAGTTTTTGCTGTCAATAGGAAAGCATAATTTAATCTTGATCACATTTGACTTAAATGTATTACAAGGTGTTTTGTACAGATTGTTGCTCCAGGTTACCAAACATTTCCTGACTTTATTCCCAAAAAAACTTCTGAGTTTAAAAATGCACTAGATATAGTGAAGGAGAATTAATGCTGGGTTATTCTGAGAATCATTCAGCTGATTCAGCAATAAAAGACAAAAGAAAGACTGAACTCAACTCTCCAAATTTGGTATCAATATTATATGTTCAATAACACACTTAGCACAACCATTTACCATGTAAATTATATTTAAGTATATATTTAACTCCAGGTCATGAACAGAAAGTGACAACAGCAAGGATTAGATTGTGGTTGTTTTGAACAGTAATAATAATTCATCAGAATTATTTTATACTCATTTTATAAATGAGCAGAAATTCATTCTGTTGCATTTTCTCTTGATCCAAATTTTTAAAAAGTTATCTGATAAGTAAAAGGTATACTTAGGGATAGCTTAAATCTCAGTCATGAAATATCTTCACACCTTTCATATTTGGCTGGAGTAAAATATTTTGTTATTCATTGTGACTGATCAGATGTCACAATTTTATATGACCAGATGTCACCTACTCTTCCTATTCAGTCTGTCAGAGCAGGAGTGATTATTCTCCCCTTGCACACTCACAGCACTTCATGCATAAATGGAGCATGGCACCTTCCACAAAGAGCCCTACTCATAGCTCATGGTGCTATGCCATGGACTAGATGAAATTCTTAAAGGATGAACCTATTTTTCATTTTTTCTCTGTATCTCCCAGAGTAACTGACATATGGTAGACGTTAGTAAGAGTTTATAAAATTAATACAGTTTACTGAAATATCTGTACCATTCCTGAACATCTTAGGATTCTGGAGGCTGTATATTCCATATTTGGGTGTTATGCTCCAACCCATATACTAAGTAATTTTAAGTGGGGCTCAGAACATGAACAGATTCTATGGTGTGTTCAGCCTCTAACTCAGACCTATGAAACAACATATCCAATGGCAATTAAAGTTTTGTGTTAAATAAGGAGGCTATGTGGAACATGAAAGTCTCAGTAAGAGAATCACAGCATAGTCTCACAGGATTTTGAAGGAAAGTTGTGCCTCCCCTGAGCTGGTAATTACTCAATTTTAAAAGGCCCTGGCATGTCTCGAGGATTTAATAGGGTCTGAACACTTGACTGGGTGTTGGGTTCCCCAGTAAGTCAACTCTGATCTGGAGACTGGTACACAGAAAGTATACTGGGGACTTGGAAGCAATAACTTTAAGAGAGTGAGGGAGATGGGATTGGGGCAGAAGCTGAACTTAGATGTCTTTGCAAGAGAAGACTCAACTCCTCACATAGAGAGCTCTGGAGCTGTCCCCATGCAGTTGTCCTGTCTTAAAGAGAAAAGGATGTCGCCACATCAATCAGGGATTGGATGTGATTTCCTCCCAGAGAAGGAGCATAATCTTGAGCCAGGCTGCTCCCATGGATATTGGTAGATTTCCAGAAAGGACTCAACGGTGATCATGTTCCTGGAAGCTAGGATAAAAGTGTCTCCATCCTGGATGGAGTAATATGGGCAGGGTGCCACAGTATTGACTAGACCACAAAGTCTGAGCGATTATGTGACCTCAGTATTCCATCATGCATCGCATGCTCTCTGGCCCACTGAGCCATAATGATTGGTGTATACAGAAACAATCTCCTACCCAATGGAAGTGATATCAGTGAGATCAGGTTCAAGTGGGTCTGGAAGGCATAAGCAAGTTACATCTATTCCCCCCCTCCCCACTTCCCTCCACTACTCCTGCTGGGTTTTTACATAAGGAGTGTTATTGGGGTCTCATTTCACAGTGAATTCAGTAGACTGTGAGAAACTACATCCAAACCAGATGGGGAGGAATGAAGTTCACCTAGAGATTGCAAGATGGATATGATGACTAATGGGATTTCCACCCCCTCTTATGGTAAGGTGTGATAATAAGAATCACAATAGTTCATATTCATTAAGAATGTAATAAGATCCCGGTCCTGTGTTAGAGACTTTCTATGCAATAACTCATTTACTCTTCCCAATAACCCTAAAGGGAAGTCTTTCACTATCCCCATTTTACAGAGGTATGCAACTGGGCCTGAGGCCACAGTCAATGACCTGAATACAGTTCTATGGTGACACCAAATTCATGCTTGTCATAGTCATTCATTATCATAATACGTATTACACAAGCACCAAAACAGTATTTTGAAAAAACTCATAGGAAACAGCCCATGATGCAATATAAAGTTTTTAAAGGTATGCTAAAAAATTCAGTGTATAAGATCTTAAGAATTTTTTTGATCTAATATGTAGTTATCTCATCATGAAACTAGATACATCAAAGCAAGCTATTTACAGGCCACATAAGTATAGGTTATTTTTATTTTCTTCCATAGGCACCTATATACTTTTTTTATTTTTTTCCCACTTGAAAAAAAGGATAGGGTCTCCCTGGTGGCGCAGGGGTTAAGTCTCAGCACTAGCAAGCTATTGCCAGCCACTATAGCACAAGTTCGATCCCCAGACTGGGAGCGGACCCACATGGCACAGCAGACCTCTCATGTCTTGCCTGCTGCTCCCCCTCAGCAGTGTATTTCAGTAGATCCGCCTGTTCTGTTCCCCAGTCTCTCTGGTGAATCCTCTCACCTCCCCTACCTCTAGTCTTCACCCCAGTTCTTGTATGAATAAATAAAACTAAATCTTTAATGAAAAAAAAGGATATACATGATCATATATCAGTCAATATTCAGTGTGACAGTTCCTAGACTTCACCAAAGACCCAGACTCATGCTCTCTTGTGTCTCCGTCAGCTTAGATGTACCACCTTCTCGTTCTCCTACCAGTCAGAAGGAAAGAGGAAGGGAAAGGTCTCTACTCACCCTCTGAAAGGAGACATCCTGGAAATTCCATTCACTCCTATTTCCATAGCATTGACCAGAAGTTAGTCATAGGGCCACCCCAGACCACAAGGGGGTGGTAAATGTAGCCATTCAGGGCATGCCAATGTGGATTTTTGTTATTAAAGAATGGATATGCAGACAATTGGCACTCTCTCCCACAGACTATTAAAATCATTATAAAATAAAAATAAACCCATTCTGATTGCTCAGTTGAATTACATAGCACCTAACAAACTGGGTTCCATTTATATACAAAGATGTTTGACTGGTTGGCCATTACAGAGGGCAGAGTAGATGGAGGAGTGATTTTTTTTTAAATAAACTTTTAATTTTGGAATAACTTTAGGCTTGCAAAAAAGTTTCAAATATAGTACAGAGAACTCCTTGTTTACCCAGTTTTAGTTTCCCCAAATATTATCTTCTTAAACTACCATGGTGTATTTGTCCAAAACTAAAAAGCCACCATTGGTACCATACCATTAACTAAACTCCAGATTTTATCAGATTTCACCAGTTTGCCATAAATGCCCTTTTTCTATCCCAAGATCCAACCCAGGATCCCACATGATGTTTAGTCATCATGTCTCTTTAGTCTCCTTGGTGTGTGAGTCTCTCAGACTTTTCGTGTTTTATTTTTTAATGACTTGACAGTTTTAAAGAATGAAGCTATTTGTAGAATGTCCCTCAATTTGGGTTTGTCATTTATTTTCTCATGCTAGACTGGTATCATGGTTAGGGGAAGAATAGCACTGAGGTGAAGTCCCTTTCTCATCATATCCAGTTGGGGTGACCTGTTATCTACATGACTTCACCACCAATGATGTTCTAACTTTCACCAGTTGATTAAAGTGGTGTTTGCAAGCCTTCTAGATTATAAAGTTATTTTGTTTCTTCCTGCACATTTTGAATCACTAAATCCAGGCTCTTTTTGGAGTAGGAGGTAGAAGCATCTACATAAATTATTTGGGATGCTTCTACAATGAAGTGTTGCCTCATCTCAGTAGGGGAGTAAATTTAAGGCTCAAAATACACTACTTTTGTTTCAAGACAATGGAAAATGATGAGGACATCTTGTTGGCATTGTGGTCAATGCTGGGGATACCCTGGTATACCTCTGGGTTCAAAGAACATATGATCTTGTCAGAGACCAAAACAAATGTAAATAAATAATCATGGTCTAAAGTGAGAGGTGTTCTGAGAGGTCCATGTCCACGGTGCCTATGGCCCATGTAAGGGAGAATTTATTCTCTAGGAGAGATTAAGGTTAGGACAGGCCTCAGGGAAGAAATGACATATGAGGTTAAGTTGAATATACATATCTGGTACAGTAAATAACTACAGATCCCCCCCAAAAGGACAAAACACTGGTTTGTAGGCTATAAAACTTGCTGTGTTGGTTTGCTGAATTTGAAATGAGAATATCTAGACAACATGGATAGTCTGACTTAGGTCCCGATGAAAGGAAGGAGTTTAAGAAGCAGATTTAGAAATCCCCCCTGGAAAGGGAAGGGCATCAGGGAAGCTTTAAGAATTGTTAAGGTCTTCACAAGAGAGCATGGAGAGTAAAAGAGGCTGGCAGGGGAGAATGGGAAAGGAAGCAAGGGGTCCTCCGACTTATACCTCTCTCTAAACACACATTTCTCTAGGAGACCCAGGACTGACAAAGACACACACCTTCATTATAGTGTGAAACAAGACCACATGTACTGGCAGGAATGAAACGTGTGTGGACTTATAATAAGATTCAACTGCAGGCACACACAATACTCTAATCCAATTTCAAAACAACAAGAATTTTCTAATAACTTAATTGACTATAACTTTCATACGTGGTACACATACACACACAAACAGATACCATAATATATTTATGCTGTGAAAAAAATGGAAATGATAGATAATTGAATAGGAAAATTAGTCACCTATCCTCCTGGAGAATTTTTTATACCTATGTTTGTATATTTTATCTTTTAACCAAAAATAGCTACATTAAGAGCCTGAATTTGCTGTTGCACATTCTCAGTAGGTGAAGTAGAACATCCACCTCTTACAGAACCAAGAATGTAGCAAATGACACTTAAACACATTATCAAAACGACACCCAGAAGCACAGATTGTAAAGTAGGGATGGCTTGTAAACCATCCATGGATGTATATAGAAGCAAAATCATTTGCCATATACCAGGTTTTACCAAATTATTTATGTTTATAAAACTGGTGGTAATATTTAAAGGGAAAAGAGCACTTAAACTTAAGGCTAGAAGAAAACTGAAAGAACTCATGCTAGGGATAAAACTGCTTAAACTCATGTCTGAGGCCATGTTTGAGCCAAAAAACACACCCACAAGAGAGAGCTGTATGCAAGGAAAGCAAACTTCTCAAGACTTAAGACAGAAAGATTACGCCACGTGTCCTGCTGGCCTAATGCACTTACGGTGACCAACGCAAGGAAAGTTACTTCGGGCTGGTCAACCACGGGTGTAACATGGTCAACCACTTTGGGCGTCAAACTGTTTCAGGGCAACCCCAATGTGAAATGGGTTGCCTGACTGTGGGTTCTCACCTGTGTGCTTAAAAGGGACTTATAATAAGACTCAACTGCAGGCACACACAAAAAGGTTAATAAAGGGTTTATTTACAAAAGAGCGGGAAATAAAAAAAACGAATAACTCGGAGTGAGAGAGAGAGAGAGAGATAAATCAGTGAAAGCATCCTACCAGTTCCGCTGAGCTGGAACCCCAACAGCACGCTGAAGCCTGGTGAAAAGCCAAGAGACCCCCCGCCCCCACCAAGGCCCACATGTCTGGTTATATACCAAACCTGGCTGCTTAACTCCACCCTCCATTCCCAGCAATCCTCCCTTCAGTGATGATGGCATTATGGGGTTTGTAGTTCTTGGTGTCTTGGGTCTCTTTGGTCTCAGGTAGGGGTGGAGTCCATAAAATCTATTTGTGGAGTTTGTTCAAGGCATCCTTTCCCCGCAACAATACAATGTATATTGTTACCACGCTCCTTTAAAAATGTGTTATTAACCATTATTACTATAGTGAGAATCATTTATGAAAGCATATGTTTTTAGGGAAGTTTCATTATCCCTATTTCACAAATAACAAAATTTAGGGTAACAGACATTAAGAAAATTGTGATCTTGGGCAATTTTAACCAAATCTAGTAGGATCCAAACCCATGTACTGCTGAGTCCTCGGCAAGTTATGGTTAAGCAGGCAGTATCAGGGACAGTGCAGACAGGGACTTTAGGAGAGTTAAAGAAGCTTCTGAGGTAAGGTCAGAGAAATCCAGGAAGGCTAACAAGGACAGTATATTTTAAGAGACCCTGGACATGGGCAGTGAAAGAAACACTAAGAGCTGCAAAGCTGGACACAGCTGTCCAGGGAAGTATAGCCACTGAGAGAGAGCCGATCACAAAGAGGATGATGAGATTTTAAAATAGAAGTAAAACAGTTTAAATATCCCCTAGACACCCCACTCATAGGGCATATTTTGCCCCTCCTTGGCAGCACTGCCTTGGAGTCTTTGCTTTTGTTCTTTTTCCTCTAAATAAACTTCTTCTTTGTTCTCTAACTAAAAATCACTTCTTTCCACTTATTTATCTGAGGGTTTGTGTACGAATTCCCTCTCACGGCTTCGGCTTCATGGGATAAGAACCTGTGGTGGTTCAAGGGCTACCCGGGTAAAAAGCAGCAGCAGCTGTGATCACAGTAACAGCACACACTGGCTTCACTGCCAATTAATGCTCACTTCGGATATTGGTTTAAAATTAAATTTTCAATTTGTTAAAGTTACAAATATAAAACTGCTTTCTTACATTATTAATCATTCTCTTATTTTCCTCATAAATGCAGAAAATTTTAATAGCCATTTATGAGGAGTTTGGATTAATCTTGGTTCCATTTACGAATTTAATTGAATGCTTTAATTGTTTTAAATTGAGTTCTGAAATTTAATATAGTCAACTTCATTTTTAAGCATTCAATATCTGATTTACAGAAACATTTACAAAGTAATACTGTGAACTCAATAAGTAAAATATAAATATTATAAGTTTGACATGCTTTTAATTGTTCCCATACTGTTGGTACAATAAAAGTGAGACTGAAATATTTAATCGTAAGTTTAAACCAACTGTTAAATGACCCATTATAAGTTAGAATCTCAAACCTAACATATTAAATTCTGTGAAATATTACAAGCATCTAGAACACCGGACAGAAATAAATTCATTAGCACATCAATATTAACACAGCTTATTTGATTGAAGTCTTCATTTTTATGCTTAATTCTAAACATCCTTTAATCAAAAGTATACATATCTACTTCCAGTTCTTATAATGGAGGAGGATGATAAGTTCTGAGCAAAATATGAAAAACAACTGTGTGAAGGCACAGGAGAACTACGTAAAGTAGGGAGCAATAGGAAGGATATTCTCCTTGAAGAAGGGAAGTTCAGAAGGGAGGTCCACATTTAATCAGCTTTTGCCTTGAGGGCACTTTCCAGTTCCCTGCAGTGCCTGGGGAAAGGAGAGCTTAAATAGAAAGTAGCAGTTTTGGGCCTCCCTGGTGGCGCAGCGGTTGAGTGCTGCTCTATGGAGCTGTCGGCAGCTGCGACGCGAGTTCGACGCCCAGCCCGGGAGAATCCCACATGGCGCGGCAGACCTCTCCTGCCTTGCCCGCTGCTCCCCTCAGCAGTGTATTTCTGATCTGCCTGTTCTGCTCCCCACTCTGTCTCTGGTGAACCCTCTCGCTGCCCCACGCCTCTGGCCTGTACCCCAGCTTGTATGTATAAATAAAAAGAAAGAAAGAAAGTAGCACTTTTGCTAGGCTGATGAGACATAAGTCAGAGTTTGGGAAATGACCTAGCAGCACTGGAAACTGAGCAGGGGCAACTGCAGGAAAGAGAAATCCACAAAAGAAGGAGATCCAAACATTTTTGTACCCATTTCCCTCTAGTCCTTGCCTTGTGATTTATGGATAAGACTCTGAGGAAATCAGCAAAAAGAAGTCTAAAGAAATGAGACGAAACTTTAGCAGCTGCTTGGGATACAGGAGTTTAAGTTTGCTGTGTAAGTCCAACCAATTGAATCTAGGACATGGAACATACTATGGACAACTGCCCTAGTCGCTTAAAAGAAAAAGTCATGATTAAAAAAAAAATGGAGATTTCTGACTTTCTGACTGTTTTAGATTTAAAAAGACTTTAAGACATGCCCCAGTTGCTTAAAAAAAAGTCTTGATTAAAAAAAAAAATCATGTAATCATGTGACATTAGTCTTTGGATTATGGCTTGAATAAATTAAATTTTAAATATAGTTTTGGGATAATTGGAAATTTTTAATATAAACTCAGTATTGGGTGATATTAAAGACTTATTGTTAATTGTGGTAGGGATGACAATGGGTTGTCATTAAGAAGGAAAATGTCTTTATGATTTGGAAATGCTTTAGTAATGTGTTATTGTACTCAATTACTTGATTCTTCTTTCTTGGAAAATAATTCTATATCCTCACCTCTCCAAATCTCTTGCCTGTGATTTGCGGGTCTCCCTTTATTTATTTTTTTAAAGATTTATTTATTTATGCATACAAGCTGGGGTGCAGGCCAAAGGTGTGGGACAGTGAGAGGGTTCAACAGAGGCAGAGTGGGGAGCAGAACAGGCAGATCCACTGAAGTACACTGCTGAGGGGAGCAGCGGGCGAGGCAGGAGAGGTCTGCCGCACCATGCAGGAATCTCCCACGGGGTAATGAACTGGCACCCGGTAGCTGCCGACAGCTCCACAGCACTGCACTTAATTCCTTGCGCCACCAGGGAGTCCCAGGTCTCCCTGTAGAAGGAGCATATCTTCCCACTCTGTTGACATCATGCTGGTCTTTGGTTAGTGAAATGTGAACAGAAGTGACCTCTTACCAGTCTGGCAGAAACTTGAAGTGGCGTTGCAAGTGTCTGCTTTCTCTTTCTTTCCCTTCTTCCATGAAAATGGCATGACCAAAGTAGGGGCTGCTCCTTCAGTCTGGGTACCAGGGTAAAGAGAGAGGATAAGACTCACAGCTTAGCCACAGACTGGAGCATTGCCACTACTGATGGGCAGCTCACATGCTATATTGTTGTAAGTTGCTGAGGTTTGGGGGTTGCTTTTCACGCAGCACAACTTATTGAAAACTGACTGATACAGATGCATGTTGAAGTATTCAGGGATGAAGTCTTTTAAATTGTTTGACAAAAATTCAAAGAATTATGAGATATAAAAAGCAGCTAATGGAAATTTTAGAATTAAAAAAAAGCAACAACTAATTTTTTAAAATGCCATATGGATTCAATAGAGAAATGAAAATAACAAGGCAAAGAATCAGTGAAACTTAGAGGATAGAAATGAGTCAACCTGAGCAATAGAGAGACAATAAACTAGAAAAATATTAACAGAGATCCAGGAATATGTAGGGGAAGAAAAAACCAAAATATTTAACATTATGTCATCAAAGACCCAAAGGGGAGGAGGAGGTAGAGCTGAAAAAAAATCTTAAAAATGTGTTTTTCAAAAATGACCATAAGTTTCCCAAGTTTTGCAAAAGATATAAATCCTCAGATGCAAAAAGTTCAACAAAACCCTAAACAATATAAAGCCAGAGAAATCCACTTCAAGACAATCTTCTGAAAACTAAAGAAAAATTCAAAAGACACAAGAGAAAAATAGTGCATTAATTATAGAGGAACAACAATTTGAATGGTGGTGTACTTTTTCAGAAACCATGGAGACCAGAGGAAAGTAGCACAGAACTTTTTGAGTGTTTAACAAATAAAAACTCTCAACGCAGAATTATACACCCAGCAAAATGACATTTAGTAAAATAGGGGAAATCAAGACATTCGCAGATGAAAGCAGATTAATGGAATTTGCTTTCACAAGATCTACTCTAAAATAATGGGTAAACAAAGTTCTTCAACAAAAAGTAAATTATAAAAGAAGCAAACTTGAATCATAAGGATAAAGAAAGACAAGAAGAATAAAAGTATGGGAAAGTATAATGGACTATCCTTCTCTTGAGTTTTAAAACTTACTATTCAGCATTAAAAGAAGATAAACACATGCAATTTGCAGCAACATGGATGGAATTAGAGGGGATCATACTCAGCGAAATAAGCCAGAAAGAAAGAGAAAAATATTGAATGGTTTCACTTATAACAGGAATATAGGGAAACCAAATAGTAGAGAGACACTCAGTGGGGGAGAAGGGAGAGGATAAGGGTACAAAATGGAGTAGAAAGGGACACAAGGGACCACAGAGATGGATCACGGGTGAATTGGTGGTGGGTTACCCAAGAGGAATACAAAATGTAAAATATATAAATAACAATAAAAGTATATATATTAAGAAAAAAACCACAATGAGGTATCACCTCACTCCAGGAAGAATAGCCCATATTGGGGCCTCCCCAGTGGCGCAGCGGTTAAGCGCTGCGCTGTGGAGCTGTCGGCAGCGGCGACGCGAGTTTGACGCCCGGCCAGGGAGAATCCCACATGGTGTGGCAGACCTCTCCTGCCTCACCCGCTGCTCCCCTCAGCAGTGTACTTCTGATCTGCCTGTTCTGCTCCCCATTCTGTCTCTGGTGAACCCTCTGGCCACCCCACGCCTCTGGCCTGTACCCCAGCTTGTATGTAAAAAAAAAAAAAAGAATAGCCCACATTAAAAAAAAAAAACAGAAACAAGAAATGCTGGACAGGATGTGGAGATAAAGGCACAATCTCACACTTCCAGTGCAAATGAATACTAGTGCAGCCACTATGGAAAGCTGTGTGGAGTTTCCTCAGAACATTCAGAATGAATCTACCATATGAATGATCCAGCAATTCCACTCCTAGGAATCTACTACCCAAAGGACACAAAAACACTAATTTGAAAGGAAACCTGCACTACTATATTTATAGGGGCACTATTTATAATAGACAAGATATGGAAAGAATCCAAATGCCCTCAAATAGACAAATGGATCAAAAAGTTGTGGTGTATTTATACAATGGAATATTACTTGGCAATCAAAAAAGACAAATTAATGCCATATGCACCAACACGGATGGAGCTGGAAGGGATTACTCTAGCTGAAGTTAGTCAGAAGGAAAAAAGATAAATACTGAATGGTCTCACTTATATGTTGAATATAGAGAAATAAAACAAAAGGTCAAGAAAAAGTCCAACTAGCAAGCTAACCATAAAACTGAAGCATACAGCAAAAGGGTGGGTGGGAGGTAGGAAAAAAAGGGGAGGGATGAACACTAGGTATATGGTGATAGTTCATGGGTGATATAATCATGGGAGAACTATGGGGACTACAACAATGTAGAAAAGAAAAAATTAATTAATTAATAAAAATAAAATTAAAAAACTTATGTATGATGATTGAAGCAAAAATTGCAATATGGTGTGGTATGGTTCTTAATGAATGTGAGTAAATATTTAGGAAAATTGTAAGGAGGAGGGCAAAGGTACCTAAATGTGTCTATACCTCACTCAAAATAGTAAAATGTTGAGACTAGTTGTTAGTCTGCTTGGGGTCTCATAACAGACTACCATAGATTGTGTGAGCTAACAAATTTACTTTTTCACAGTTTTGGAGACTGGGAGGCCAAGATCAAGGTTCCAATTTATTCAGTTCTTGGTGAAATCTCTTTCGGCTTGTAGATGGCCATCATTTTCATATGTACTCACATGACTTCTTCATACATGGAGAGAGTTCTCTATCCTCCTCTTTTGATAAGGCCACCTGTCCTTCCAGATTAGGGTCCCATTCTTTTTCTTATCTCATTTAACCTCAGTTATGTGCTAACAACCCTATCTCCAAATCTAGTCACATTGGAGGTTAAGGTTTTAACATAGGAATTTTTTTTTTAAAGATTTAATTTTTATTTATACATACAAGCTGGGGTACAAGCCAGAGCTGTGGGGCGGCGAGAGGGTTCACCAGAGACAGAGTGGGGAGCAGAACAGGCAGATCAGAAATACACTGCTGAGGGGAGCAGCGGGCGAGGCAGGAGAGGTCTGCCTCACCATGTGGGATTCTCCCCGGCCGGGCGTCGAACTCACGTCGCCGCTGCCGACAGCTCCACAGCGCAGCGCTTAACCGCTGCGCCACCGGGGAGGCCCTAACATAGGAATTTTTTAAGAAACCCCAAGAACTGCGGTGTAGGTCAGAGGTGCAGGGGGTGAGAGGATTCACCAGAGACAGAGTGGGGAGCAGAACAGGTAGATTGACTGAAATACACTGCTGAGGGGAGCAGCGGGCAAGACAGGAAAGGTCTGCTGTGCCATGCGTGGGATCAAACTCATCCTGCAGTGGCTGGTGACAGATAGCTTGATAGTCCTGAGACTTTAACCCCTGCACCACCAGGGAGGGCCCTAACATAGGAATTTTGGGGAGATACAATTCAGCCCAAAGCACCAGTGAACTATGATGAGTTGCACACAAAAAACTTACTACTAGCAGACCACTGAAAAGTCTATGAAAGAAATACCTTCAAAAACACTGTCAAAAGGCACTCTAGATAAAAAGAAAATATTAAAATATTCAATGATATTGGGTAGAAGTAAAAATGCCCAATATCACTAATCAGCAGGGAAATGAAAATCAGAACTAGAATGAGATGTCACATTACACCTAATAGAATGACTGCTATCAAAAAAACAAACACACACTAAAAATCAGAAGACAAGGTATTAGTGGTGTGGAGAAGCTGCACCCTTGTACATTGTTTGTAGGAATGTAAAATGATGTACCAAATATGGAACACAGTATGGAAGTTCCTCAAAAAATTACCTTATAATCCAACAATCCTCTTCTGATTATTTATCCAAAAGAAATGAACTCATTGTCTCAATGAGATATGTATACTCCCATATTCACAGCAGCATTGTTTACAGTAATCAATATGTGGGAATAGCCTAAATGTCCATCAGTGAATGAATGGATGAAGAAAATGCATCAAATGCATACAGTGGAATACTATTCAGACTTTAAAAAGAAGGAAATCCTGCCATGTGTGAAGATCTGGATGAATCTTGAGAACATTAGGCTACATGAAATAAACCACTACTGAAATAAGAACAGTACAGCATAATTCCACTTATACCGCAGTGTCTAAAATAGTCAAACTTATAGAAGCAGGCAGTAGAATGGTGGTTGTCAGAACTATGAGGAGGGGTAAATGAAGAATGGATTCAAAGGATAAAAAGTTTAAATTATGCAAGATGAGTAAGTTCTATAGATCTACTATGCAAAATCATGCCATTAGTTAACAACACTGTGTGATACAACTTAAAATTTGTTAAGAAGGTAAATCTCATGTTAAATGCTCCTATCACAATGAAAAACATCATCAATATCTATGACAAAACAAAGGTAAGTTTATACTGAGAAGCATGGGCTTTTAGAAATAAATAAAACTAGTACTCTAAAGAGAAACTATAGCTAAGTCAAGTGGAATTCTACAGTATTTTCAAGTAACCTGTAGGAAAATAGGAATAGTGAAAAAGAGGAACAAAAGGCAGAAAGAACAAATATAAATGAGCCAGAATAGTCTTAAGCCCTCACATATTGATGATTTCATTAAATATATTAAATATATTAACTAAAAAAATTTTCAGAATGGATTTAAAAAGGTATAATCCAACTATATGCTGTTTTTAAGGAACTTATTTCAAATATGGAAAAGATATACCATATGAGTATCAACTAAAAAAAGCAAGAGTGGCAACACTAATAACAAAGTATAAATTTCAGAGCAAAGAATTTTAGTAGGGTTTTTTCAGTACGGAAATGATTACAAAACGTTCTATCCACCAAAAAGACATAGAAATTTCCTTCCTTCCTTCCTTCCTTCCTTCCTTCCTTCCTTCCTTCCTTCCTTCCTTCCT
>PVIJ01009024.1:0-33674 GCA_004024925.1 Scalopus aquaticus | reverse complement strand
ACAACTGCAGGATACACCTTCTTTTAACAAACCCACAGAGCAATCACCAAGATAGACATAAAATAAACCAGAATTTATTTTCTCAAAAATTGAAAACATACAGTGAGCTTTCTAACCATAATGGAATCAAACTACAAGTCAAAAACAGAAAGATAAGAGAAAAATTTCCAAACAGTGGGAAATAAAACATACTTTAAAATAATCTATAGGCCAAAGAGAAAGTCTCAAGGGAATTTTTTAAAAAATGCACTGGTCTGAATGAAAATGAAAATATAGTTTGTTAAAATTTGTGAGATACAACTAAATTAGTGCTGAGAGGCAAGTTTATAACACTAACTGCTTATATCAGAAAAAAGAAATGGTCTCCAATCAATAATCTAAGTTCTCACTTTGAGAAACTAGAAAAAAAAAAAAAGTAATAAATCCAAGGAGAGCAAAAGGAAAGTGATAATAAAGATACAAACAGAAAAATAATAGAGAAAATCAATGAAACAAATGCTGGTTCTTTTAAAAGATTAATCAATTGACAAACATCGAGCAGACGGACAAATCAAAAATTGAGAGAAGGTACAAATTAATAACAAGATATCACTATAGACCTTTTTAGACATTAAAAGAACAATAAGGGAACATTATGAACATGAATACATTTGACTACTCTGCATGCTTAAATTTGATAATTTAGATGGAATGGACCAATTCATTAAAAAGGCCCATTACCAAAATTCATCCAATATGAAATAAGTAACTTAAATAGCCCTATAACTATTAAAAAATTGAACTCATAATTTTTGGAAGTCTGACAAATAAATCTCTAGGCACAGATAGTTCCAATGCATGATTCTACCAAATGTTTAAAAGAATTAACACCAATCCCACATAATCTCTTCCAGAGAATAGGAGAGGAAAAAAACACTTCCCAGTTTATCTTCATGAGGTCAAAGTTACTTTGATGCCAAAACCAGACAAAAAAATAGAGACCAATATTCCCCATGAGTATAAATGTGAAAATTCTCTACAAAATATTAGAAAGTGAAATTCATTGACAAATAGAAAAATAATAAATACCACAATAGGGAAGGTTTTGTTTCAGGGAGGCAAATCTGGTTTAAGATCCAAAACACAATCAGTGTTATCCACTATATTAAGATAATAAAGTGCCACATGACCTTATCAATCAGTCAAAAAACAGCATTTGACAATGTTCAACACCCGATCGTGATTAAAAATAAATAAAACGCTTTCGAAGCTAATAAAAGAGGGGAACTTTCTCAATTTATAAAAGAGCATGTACATTAAAAAAAAAATCCTACAAGTAACATCACATTTAATGGTGAAAGACTAAATGTTTTTTTCTTAAAATCAGGATCAACAAGAATGTTTTACTACTCACTCAATGGAATGAACGAACTGGAAATTTCAGCCAGAGCAATTAGTCAAGAAAATGAAATAAAAAGCATACAAATTAGAAAGGAGAAATAAAATTGTCTTATAACCAGATTAGATGATTGTCTATGTGAAAAAATTCTTAGGGGTCTACAAAACAAAACAAAAAACATATCAATGTACCCCCATCCCCACCACAGAACTCGTAAGAGGTTTTATGTGTTGATTTTGTATCCTGAGCCCTTGCTGATACTACATGTAATTTTTTTTAAGTCAAAAAGGAGTAACTTTACAGAGAAACTAAGCCTAAGAGACAATACTACAGCAAGATTTCAGGATACAAAATCAACACAAAAATCAACCATATTGGAGCCTCCCTGGTGGTGCAAGGGGTTATGTCTCAGCACTATGAAGCTATCGCAGCCACTGCAGCAGTTAGATCCCTGACCAGGGAGTTTCTCACTCCCTGGCACAGCAGATCTCTCCTATCTCGCCTGCTGATCCCCTCAGCAGTGTATTTCAGTCAACCCTTCTGTTCTGCTCCCCATTTTGTCTCTGGTGAATCCTCTCACTCCTGACATCTCTGGCTGACACCCCAGTTCTTCTTGCATGCATAAATAAATAAATCTTAAAAAGCAAAACAAAAAAAAACCAAAAAGATCTTGTTAAAAAAATAATCAACCATATTTCACAAGATGGAGAATGGTAGTGGGAATCAGGGACCCAATGTGGGTAAAAGGAGGTGAAAGCAGGCAGCCCATAGTCAGACATCAAGTGTTATTTAAAGAGATGAAATTTACACCAGGTAGGGAAAGGTATGGGATTTAAACTAGCCAAACAGGGGGAAGGGTAAATAATTTAGCTGAGAAAAAAGACATGACAAAGGGCAGCATCAGGGGTGAGCCTGGATTGCCAAGGGAGGGCAGAGGAAATTCAAGGTGGAAAATCATGGTCAGTCCAGCTAACAGAGAGCTTCCATCCAGAGTGACTGGGACACAGCCAAGTATACCGGCAGGGCTGTACCCGCAGGACAGTTTATGCTTCAAAGACATAGAAAAAGAAGACAATCTGGTTTTCAGGGTAAGGGTCAGGCAACTTTAGGAGTTGAGAAAACTTCTATCACCCTGGGCACCAATGGAAAAGAACTCAGGTACAGACCTGGGCAGTAGAAACGTAAAAGGGAACAGGCTAAGGCTGGTTTGAAGGGATAATTGGCAGCATTTAGAATATATATGTCCCTTGCATTCTGACACTCACAGTAAACTGCTAATACAGAATTTAATGATTTTGAATGCATATGTATGAAATGAAGGTTATTCTTCTCCCCTCAACTGTTACCTCCACTCATTTATCCCAGCCGCAAGGTTAGTCACTTCATAGGTCAACAGACGTTTTCAGCTTGTATTTCTCCCCTGAAAAAAAATATCCAGTGCAAAAGCAAATCAAAACTATGTATTAAGAAAGTTCATTTTTGGGGCCTCCCTGGTGGCGCAAGGGGTTAAGTCTCAGCACTTTGAAGCTATCCGCAACCACTGCAGCAGGTATTCTATCCCCAGCCAGGGAGTGGCCAGGAGGCTTCCCACATGGCACAGCAGACCTCTCCTGTCTCTCCTGCTGCTCCCCTCAGCAGTGTATTTCAGTTGATCCATGTGTTCTACTCCCCACTCTATCTCTGGTGAATCCTCTCACCACTCCCACACCTCTGGCCTACATCCCAGCTCTTGTATGCACAAATAAATAAATCTTTAAAAAAATAGAAAGTTCACTTTTGAAAATTTTGTATTTGATACTGCTCCTCTGTAACACTTTAAACCAACCTATTCCATTTAAATTTGGTATTTATAGTCTACACCTGTGCTGTCTAGCTGTTGAGTATGTGAGGTATGGTCAGTTCAAATTGAAATGCGCTTAATGTGTGAATTATATATTGGATTTCAATAATTTTATATTGATAGCTTATTGAAATGATAATGTTTTGAATACACTGGGTTAAAGTATATTACTACAATTAATTTTACTGTTTCTTTTTACTTTACTAACATGACTATTAGAAAATGTAAAATTACATACGGATTCACACTTGTGGCTCACATTATATTTCTACTGGGCCACACTATTTTTAAAGCTTCATTTGGTGTAGAAATAATGCATCAGGAGGGGCCCATACTGAAGTAAATGACATTAACATGTAAAGAGGTTATACATGCCCAATGGAAAAATTGTCCCCTACATTTCTTTCTTCCAGGCTGACTGGAAGCACATGCTACAGTATCTGCTTTTAAGGACACTCATTTATGTGATTATGACTTCTTTTCCCATGGGGAGGGAATACAAAAGAGCTTTGTGATAAAAATGTCTATTCATTAAAAAGTTTTAACAATGAATGATTTAGATTATTACCAAAGTAAGACAAATAATCTGCCTGCCTCATTTTAGCTTCAATTTAAAATATGTAAGCCCAGCCAGGAGTAGGTCCTTACTAAACAGGTGCTATGTTCCCTTGTTTAATTAGGCCTCCCAAGTATCTTTCAATCTACAGTAGTCCCCTTGCTACTGCTGCTGCTTTTCCTGTGGCACTGATTTTTTTGAAGATTCCAGGTCAATTGCCTTACAGAATATCCAATATGGTGTCCTTTAACTTGACCACTGTCATCTGAATTCCTGGAAAATTCCTGGAGATCAGGACTTGTGAAGCTTGATTACATTCAGGCCACACACTTGAGTAAGATTACTTAATAACTGATGTTGTGTACTTAATATCATATTAAGATGCCCGTAGATCAAGTTTTTCTATCCTTCATGATGCTGAATTTGATCACTTGTTTAAAGTGATGATTGCAAGGGCCTCCCTGGTGGCACAATGGGTTAAGTCTCAGCACTATGAAGCTATCAACAGCCACTGCAGCACGAGTTCGATCCCCCTCCAGGGAGCTTCCCACATGGCATAGCAGACCTCTCCTGCCTCACCTGCCGCTCCTCTCAGCAGTTTGCTTCAGTCGATCCACCTGTTCTGGTCCCCACTCTGTCTCTGGTGAATCCTCTCACCCCCACACCTCTGGCCTACACTCCAGCTCTTGCATGCATAAATAAATAAATAAAAAAAAAATAAAGTGATGATTGCCGGATTTCTCAATTGCAAAGGCGTGTTTCCATTTGCAATAAATAAGTAATCAGGGGGATGATACCATGTGAATATTTGGTTTCCCAATAATTGTTCTCTTTTTTCTTTTTTTCCCCTCCCCCTAATAATTGTTCTCTTAATGGCTGTAACTATTAAGTAATTGATAATAGATATCACCAATACCTACCTGCCTCAATTATTTCATTAGGAGTTACAAAATGGTGATTTTTGAATTCTATAATTCCTTTTGCATCTATTAGCTAGCAGTCTTTTATAAAGAATCACTCTTCTTTTTTTGTCCTTTTTATTACTATGAATTCATGGATTATTATTTATGCAGTATTTTACAAGCAATTACAGTCATTATTCATTTTGATGCTCAAATTGTCCCAAATTTCTCCAGTGTCCTTCAGACAGGCCCCATCATTCTTCAAGCACTTTCTTGCTTTCTGGAAAAATGAAGTATTTCAGATTCACCTTGTACTTTCTTTGCCCCAGATGGGGCCCTTTTTAGTGAAGATTAGTGTGTTCCGTGCTACTAGAGTCTCTTAATAAATAGTTTTGTAAATTGAGAAATAATTCACATAGCAGAAAACGTACCCATTAAAAGTAAACAATTCAAAATGCAATCAAAACCACTGGGAGTGTTTTTTGATAGCACATGTACTAAAAGTGGAGTAGTACAAAGAAGATGAGCATGGTCCCCACACAAGGATGACACACAAATTCACAAAGAGTTTTTAAAAATGCACACAAAAAGCACAACACAAAAACCCCATGAGATACCACTTGACCCCATTATGATGACATTCATAAACTTTTTTTTTTAACAAAAGTAAAGAGAGTGGAGGTGAAATTGTGGAGAACTGGAACCCTTTGCATTGCTGGTGGGAATGAAACATGATGCAGGCACCATGGAAGACAGTATAGTGGTTCCTCAAAAAATTAAAAATAAAACTTCCATGTGGTCCAGTACTTCCGCTCCTTGGTATATACCCAAAAATATGGCAATCAAGGTCCTAAAAAGATACTTGAATACCTAACATCAAAGCAACAGTATTCTAATAACCAAAAGATGGAAGCAACATAAGTTTTTATCAATAGATGGATGTATAAACAAAATGAAGTATGTATGTGCAATGGAATATTATCTTGCTTTAAAAAGGAAGGAAATTGGGAGGGGGGAGGGGAGGATAAGGGCACAAAATGGAAGAGAGGAGAATACAGGGGACCATGGAGATGGATCACGGGTGAATTGGTGGTGGGCTGCCCAAGGGGAATACAAAATGTAAAAGACATAAATAACAATTAAAAAAATGGAAAAAAAATAAAATAAAATCTCATCATAAAAAAAAATAAAATAAAATAAAATAAATAAAAAGGAAGGAAATTCTGATGAACACTCCAGCATGGATGGATGAACCTGAAGGACATTACCTTAAGTAACTGAAATAAGTGAGTCACAAAACAAATACAGTGTGAGTCCACTTTATGAGCTATTTAGAGTTGTCAAATTTACAGACACAGAAAGTAGAATGGTGGTTGCCAGGGGCGATGGGAAGTATGGGCTGGAGAGTATTGTTCAGTGGATATGGAGCTTCAGCTTTGCAAATTGAAAACAGTTCTTGAGATGAATGGTGTTGACAGTTGCACAACAATATAAATGTACTTATTGTCACTGAATTATACAATTAAAAATCATGGAAATGATAAATTTTATATTATGTATATTTTAACCACAATTTAAAAAGTGTACAAACCAATGATTTGTAGTGTGTCCAGAGTTGTATGACCACCACCATAGATGGTCTAATTTTAGAACTTCTTAGTCACTCCCAAAAGAAAGCCAGTTAGCTATCACTCCCCAGTGGCTTTTTACCCAGTCCCTGGCAACCACTAATCTACTTAGATACTTGCCTATTCTGGACATTTCATATAAATGAAATCATAAAGTATGTGAGTGTTGTATCTTTCATTTAGCATAATATTTTTAGCTTCATCCATGTTATAAAATGTGCAGGTCTGCATTTCTTTTTAAAGGTCAAATAATATTCCATTATATGGATATACCACATTGTTTATTCATTCCTTAGGTAGTGGCAGCTATTTGAATTGTTTCATGTTTTGACTATGAAGAATAACTTGCTATTATGAACAATGGTGTACACATTTTCTGTGAACATATGTTTATGTTTGGGGGGGTCTGTGCGTAACAGTGGAATTTCTGGGTCATTAGTTAACTGTTCAATTTCTTGAGGACTCTTTCCCAAAGCACTACATCATTGTACATTCCTACCAAGGTCTGAAGTTTCAACGGAACAATTTTTAAATGTTATCATTTTCTAAACTTTCTTCAAAAGGATATAAAAATTGGTTTGAATTATTTAGCTCTGTTTTGTTTTGCATAGATGTAATAAAATAAGCTTGTCATTCCACATGTGAAAAAAATGAATTATTTTATCTTTTAATGCTGGTATAGTTCTTACTTAAAAAAACAGTTTACATCATTATATTTGTTTTAGGGGACATAGGCTCAAATCTATTTCACCCCATACCTGCCACCACAACCCCAACAATCCTCCACAGTGCTCATTTCCCTGCTCCCCCATCTCCACGCTCCCCTTCTGGTTGCCTCAGTTTTGCAGTCAGATGTCAACGGTTTGTTATGCTTTAGTTTAGTCTGACCCTTTGTTTAGCGTCTCTTTATTCCACATGCCAATGAAACCATCCAGTATTTGTCTTTAAAATAAACTATTTGATAGTAAGCTGTATAATACAACCTCTGTGCTCTGTGATGCAGATTATATTTCTCTCCAACCCTAACATCTGCGCCTCCTGTCATTTGCCTGACACTGCCATGTAAGTATGGGGCTAATGCTCAGACAGACCTGGCGGGGCTGGAGAGACAGTTCTGGGCTCAGCCTCACTCCCACCCCTCCTCCGCAATGCAGAGCCCAGGGAACTACGTCTCCCAGCATGCCCGCTTATGGCTTGGCGCTGGCAAGAAAGGAATGTGGGGGGAATTTGGAAGACAGAAGGGAACTGGGATCTTTTATTTTCTGGAGGTGGTGACAGCCTGATGCTGATCAGATGTGGGTCCTAGGCTTCCCCGCCAGTTCTCAGGAGCCACCGCTTTGGGCTGCAACTGTCCGTGCCCACTTCCACCTTCGCGACAGCTGTCTGAGCTCCTTCTCTCCGCTCCTTCAACATCGCGTAAGCCCTTGTGCGAAATTAAACTCTTACACCCAGAAGACGAGAGTGATTGGTGTGTTCCTGAATAATACACACGTATGTGAGGGCAGAGGTACCACTTATCGTTTATTATATTTAAAATAAGTGGCGGGGGGAAGGCGCGGAGAGAGAGGATGTGGTGTGTCTAGAGACTGTTTTTTCAACAACGGGGAATTTCTGTTTTGGAGCAAACTGAAATCCTATCTTGCTGTCCTTAATTTATCATGAACATTACATAAACATTTTAAAAAAGAAAGAAAATAGTGTCGAGGAAAGCTCGTGTAAACACCATTTACTAACGTCTATCAAACAGACCTCATGATTTAACGACTCTCATCATGTTGGCATTAGATTATTTTTTATTATTTTGGCTATTATGAGTAATCCTGAAAAGAGAGACTTTTTTTATATTAGTTCCTTGAGATAGATTCCCAAAAGCGATGTTTCTGGTTCAAAGAAAATAAACATTATTAAAGCTTATTTATACGTTGTTTGGTTTCCAGAAAAATAGCGATTTACACTTTTACCTGTAGTTAACCAAAATTACTCTTGCCACCCTGTGACTGCCATCAAATACTATAATGCAACAGTAATGTTTGCTATTTGATCGCTTGACCTTGAGTTTTGCTTCTTATTCATTTGTTGATTAGCCATTTGTGTTCTCTCCCCCTTCCTAACTTCCCTACTCTCACATCTTTCCTTTCCTTTTTTACTTCCTTCCTTCTTTTTCTTTCCCTCTCTTTCCCTCCCTCCACTTTTCCTTCCTTTCTAGAATTTACGTATTTACATGTAAATTTGTGAAATACTATGTTTTTATAAATTCTCCCATCTTTCTGTTGCATTTATTATGCTTTTATTTTATTACATATCTAAATGCTTTTATGTAGCAAAAACCTGTTTCTCTATAGTTCCTAAAATTGCTTTTAATGTTAAAAGTTTTATTTGCCACTCAGCAATCAGATAAATAGTAACCTCTATTTTCTTACTTATGTTAAATTATGACTTGTATTTATACAGTAACTCTGACCTTAACATTGACCTTCACATATTAGAAGTGCTAACTTAATTTTCCCTCAAATAACTAGTTGCTTGAGCACCTTTTAGATAAATCCTATCTTTATGCAATTAAATTTTAGATCATAAATGTAACTTTTTAATAAAGGCACGCTTGTTGAAAAAAGTTCAAGTACCTCAGAAACACACAGAATGTGAAAGAGTCCCCCTGTAGAGATAACCACTGCTGATGAATTCATGAATTATTTAGCTTTTTAAATTGAGGTATAGTTTACAGAAGTAACATGCATAGATATTAAGTGTAACATGTGGTGAGTTTTGACAAAATATACACTCATATAATCACCATTCAGTAAAGACAGAAAACATTTAGGAACCCAGAAAATTTCCTCTTGCCCAGTTTCAGTTAACTTCCAGAAGCAGACTATTTTAATTTCAACCTCTAAAGATTAATTTGGACAGTTTTGAACTTCATATAAATGGAATCATAAGTATGAACACAACTCTGACAGGGTTCTTTTACTCTACAGAATTCTTTTGAGATTCATCCACGTTGTTTTGTATATTAGCAGTTTTTCCTGCACATGACTGAATAGTATCCCATTATGTGGATAAGACACAATTCATTCGTCCATTCACTTATTGATGAGCACTTGCTTTCTTTTCAATTTGGAGCTTTGTCAAATAAATCTGCTAAGAACATTCTAGTACAAGTCCCTTTGTGGATAGTTCTAGGAGCAAAATTACTGGATTATAGGCTAGGTGTAGCTTTAATTTAATTTTATTTATTTATTTTTTAGAGATTTATTTTTTTACTCATGTAATAGCTGGGATGTAGGCCAGAGGGGTGTGTGTGGCGGGGGGTGGGGGGTGGTAAGAGGGATCACCAGAGACAGAGTGGGGAGCAGAACAGGCAGATCTACTGAAATACACCTGTTGAGGGGAGCAGCAGGGGAGACAGGAGAGGTCTGCTGCGCCATGCGGGTCAGCTCCCTGACTGGGGATTGAACTCATGCTGGAGTGGCTGCTGAAAGTTTTAGAGTGCTGAGACTTAAACTTTTGTGCCACTCGGAGGCCCTAACTTTATTTTTATAAAAAACTGACACACTTTTCCAAAGTAGTTGTACCAGTTAACCACTCATCATTGGGGACAGTTGTTCTAGATCCTCTCCAACACTTGGTATTATCTTTTGTGTGTGATCTTAATTTTAATAGTTATTTTAATTGGCACAGTCACAAAAGTTATAAGTACAGAACATTTTTTTCCTTCACCATTTTAGATTAAGTTGCCAACCTCATGCCCCGTCTCTCCCTAATCATTTAGTATTTCATACAGACAAGGTCATTCTATGTAGCCATCAAAATTAGAAATTTAATTTTTATGCACTATAGCTATCTAATCCTCAGGCACTATTCAAGGTTTAGCCATCAGCCCAATAATTATCTTTCTAATAAAAGATCCAGTTCAAAAGTGTATTTGCACTACTTATCAAATTCCTTTAGTCTCCATCAACTTGTAACTGTTCTCAGGTTTCCTTTTTTTTTTTTTTTTTTTGAAGTTTTGCAGTTTCCAAGTCAATTGTACTGAATTAGGACCCCAACCTTCAGTTTGATATTTCTTCATTCTCATATTCAGATCATACATTTTTGGCAAGAGTATCAGAGAAGCACATGGCTTTAATTTGTCTCTACTGATGATGGCCTTTTGAATGAGGTGGTGTCTGGAAGGCTTCTCCACTATAAAGTTATTTTTTCCCTTTGCAATTAATACTTTTGTGAAGTACTCTGAGATCAGGTAACTATTCTCTTGCTTCTTAAACTTTCAACTTGTTCATTTATTAATTTATATCTGAATGAACTAGTGGCTTCCTATGTTCTTTGGTAGTTAGTAATCTATTATTAACATTATTTATTTTGATGCTCAAATTGTTCCAAATTTGGCCCAACAAGCTGACTTTTGTTTCTTTTTCACACATCCCTATCATTTTTGGAATTATTCTTAGCTTTTTGATGTAAGAATATCCAGGATCGCCACGTAGTTTTCCTGCCTGGAATCAGTCATTTCTCCAAGGAACCTTAGCTTCTCTTAGTGGAGAATGGTCTTTAGAAACCAAGATTTAAGATTAAGATTTGGTGTACTCATTGTTATATCACCGCTCCCGTTGCCTCTCTTAGGAGAGAACTTGGGAGACTATATGGATGGACACACACCACATACATTTACAGTGAAGCTTAGTTCCACACAACTCTACATGGATTGAAAGTATGAGATTACACCAGTACTTCCAATTCCAAACAACTCATAGGGTTTACCTTGGCTTTTCCCTCTTGCATATTTGTAACTCCTTTCTCTGTCATGTGTTATTCTTATTAAATTTACTTATTTGATCAATACACTGAATGTATCCAATCTTCCATGTCTCCTGCCAGTCCCTCTCCAGTGTGGTCACCGTCCTCATTATGCTTACTCTCTGACGCGCTACTCAAGATCACCTCTCTACCAGGACACCTCCTCTCCTTGCTCGGGTTTTGAAGTCCTACATTGGGATGCCTCCTTACTCCATCTAAGCTCTGACCCTCCATGCTGGGTCACCCTCACATGGACGCCCTTATCACTGAACCCAGGCTTCAATTCCTCGTGTTATACTACCTCTCTGTGGATTCTGTTCTTCCTCTTCAAGCTCCCATACATACCACCTGGCTTCCCTTTGTGTGATCTGTCTCGCCTCCTTCTACTCTAAATGCCCCATTGGACTGTCCTTGAATATGTTGCCCCCCTCGCCCTGCTCACGTGTTCTAGCCCATTGTGGCTGCCCCACTCCCAAATCTCTATCATGTGACACTTACCTTGCTCTGTTTCACATAATGGCTTTAGGACCAAATCATTTAGAAAAGGAAGTGGAAAGGGAAAGAGGAAGGGGTGGGGCTATTGTCAGCCCTTAAATTTTAGTTATGCTCAAGAGTATAGTATCTCATGATGCTTTTAATGACTGATGATGTAGAGCTTCTTTTATGTGCTTACTAGTCATTTGTACTTTTTTTGGTCAAATGTCTATTTAAAGGTTTTGCCAATTCATAAAGTTGTTTTTCTTTGCCTTATTGATCTGTAGAAGTTCTTCATATATCCTGGATCCAACTTCTTTTAAACTGTATATATTGAGAATATTCATCCACTCTGTCTTGCCTTTTAATTTTTGCAATGTGCTAATGATTACAAATTTTTAGTTTTTAGGAAGTGCAATGAATTTTAAGTTTTATGGCTAGTGTTTTCTGTGTTGCACTTGAAATACTTGCTTACCCCAGATTTATGAAGATAGGTTTAGATTTTACATGTAGGTCTCTGATCCATCTCAAATTCGTTTTTGTCTATGCTGTGAGAAAAAGGCCAATGTTAACTTCTTCCATACAGATATCCAGTTGCACCAAAACATCTTTTTCATTGAAAAAGATCTTCATTTCCTGGTGAATAACTTTGGATATTTTGTCAATTACCTATACATGTGGATTTATTTCTGTACTCTGTTCTGTTCATTGATCTGTATTCTACCATTACTCCCTGTTGTATTTAGTAGAGCGTGACTGTGGCATTAGAATCATTTGGTATAAATCCACCACTTTGGTTCTTATTTTTTAAGATTTTTTTTTCTGCTAGAATCTGTGTTTTCTTATACTCTTTATAATCAGCTTGTTGACTAGCTAAAAAAGATGCTGCTTGGGATTTTTATTGCAATTGTGTTGAATCTGTAGGTCAAATTGAGGAAAATTACCACCTTAATAATAACTAGTTTTCTATACCATGAACATTATAAATCACCATTCATTGAGGTCTTTGTTAAATTTTCTCATGGTGGTTTATAAAGTGACTTATAGTTTGCAGTATGTCTTGCAAATATTTTGACAAATTCTAAACATTTTGCTTTTGAATGTTCTTATAAGAGGTATACAAGTTCACTTTTTTAGTATTTATTGGCAGCATATGCAAACACAGCTGATTTCTAGATCTTAACCTTTTTCATGTAATGTCCTTAAATTCACTTTTCAGGTTTTTTTGTTTAAGATTTATTTATTTATGCATACAAGAGCTGGGGTGTAGACCAGAGGTGTGGGGGGTGAGATGATTCACCAGAGACAGAGTGGGGAGCAGAACAGGCAGATTGACTGAAGTACACTACTGAGGGGAGCAGTGGGAGAGACAGGAGAGGTCTGCTGCACCATGTGGGTCAGCTCCCTGGCCAGGGGTGGAACTCAGGCTGCAGAGGCTGGCAATAGCTTGATAGCACTGAGATTTAACCCCTAGGCCACCAGGGAGGTCTGCCTCTTCTGATTTTAAGGTACTATTTTTCAATATTTCACTACAGTTATATAATGCTAGTTGTAGGATTTTTCTTAGATCCCCTCTGACAGATTAATGAAGTCCCCTACTGTCCCAACTTGAAATGTTTTAGTTATGAACTAATGTTCATTTTTATCAAATACTCTTTTGAATCTACTAACAGGATGTTTTCCTCTTTACTTCATTATTATAGCAAATTTCATTTATTAATGTTGTAATATTAAATTGTGATATACTGAAATAGATTTATGTGCTATTTTTTTATTTAGGATCATTCTACCTAGTTCTCTGTGACTTTTCTTTTTGTGATATCCTTGTCATATTTTATATCCAAGTTATGCTGACCTCACAAATACATTAGGGAATATTCTCTTATCCTTTGCTTACTGAAAGAATTTGTGTAAAGTTAGTATATTTTCTTCATTAAATGTGTGATAGAATTTATCAATGAAGTCATCTGTGCTTGGAATTTACTTTGTCAAAAGTTTTGTTATTAGAGCTATAATTTAATAGACATAGGACTACTCAGATTTTCTACTTTTTCTTGATTGCATTTTGGTAAATTGCATTTTTCAATGAATTTGTCCATTTATCTAAACATTCATATTTGTTGGCATAATATTCATAAATCATCTTATTCTTATATTGGTATCTTGTGTTTTCTCTGTTTCCTATTCAGTCTATGCAGAAATACTATGTTATAGGTGAATATATATTATTGATTTCTGCTCTTACTTTATTATTCCTTTCCTTCCCTTTGCTTTGGATTTTCTTTGAGGTTCTTTTTCTAACTTCTTGCTTTGGAGGCTTTGATCATTGATTTACAACCATTTTTCTGTTCTAACTTATACATTTAGAACTATACATTTTTTTCTAAATATTGCATTAGCAGCATGTAAAGTTTTTGGTAGTCTAAATTTTCATTATAATCATCTCAAAATATTTTATAATTTCCATTGTTATTACATCTGTGATCCATAGATTACTTTAAGAGTTTTCCCCTTAATTTTGAAATACGTTGAGATTTTAAAATTATAGTTCTATAGTCAAATGCTCCCAAGGGGAAAAAAAAATAGAAAAAGGAAAAATGAACTAAATTATAGTTCAGTTAGTGAGAACTAATTTAATTCTACGGTGGTCAGAAATAATGCAATGTATGATTTAAACCTTTACATTTTATTGAAACTTGCTTTAGGTACTAGGGTACATAAATGAATGTACTTTATAATTTTACTTTATAAACGCTATGTGTGCACTTGAAAAATACATATCTGTACTTTTTAAATGTAATAATTATAAATACTAATGAGGTAAAATTGGCTGATAGTATTGACTAGATATTTTATATTTTAACTGTTTGATTGTTCTATAAATACTGTGGAAGCTGTATTGAATTCTCCAAATATGATTGTGGATTTGCCTATCTTTTTATTCTAGAAGTTACAACTTTATGCATTTTATAATAATATAAGAGTTCTCAGAGTGCATATAAATTTATAATTGTTACTTTCTGTTGAATTAACTCTTCTAGCACTATGAAATTTCTGATTTTATTTCAGGTAATAGCTTCTTGTCTTACCATCTACTTTCTCTGATTTTAATATAGTCATATTTGCTTTCTTTGCTTAGTTGTTTAACATATATGACACATATTTTCACACTAAATTTGTGTTTTCCTATTTTTGTATGTCCTTATAAACAGCAAACACTTGGTCTTTAAAAACAATATTCTAACAACACGTGTTTCTTCATCAGGTGTCATGTTTCTTTGCATTTACTATATTTATGGGATAACTAAATTGGGGTTAAGTCTACTATCTTGCTATTTGTTTTCTATTTTTCCAATTTGTTCTTTCCTTATTCCCTCACGCCTTCTTTTTATAAGTCAAGTATTTTAATAATCCATTTTATCTTCTATATTTTTCTTTTTACTATCAGTCATTCTAATCATAGAACTTAAAATATATATTCTTATTACAGTATACTTGTGATTGTCAAAAATGATGCAAGAATCTTACAGTAGTTTATTTCCAGTTACCGCTACATTTATTTTTATTCCTTATATGTATTTTATCTACTTTCTATGTTATAAACACTGCAAATGTTTGTTATGATTATCATTTTAATAGGCAATACTCTTTTTAAAAAATATTTATTTATTTATGCATACAAGCTGGGGTACAGACTAGAGGTGAAGGGTGGTGAGAGGATTCACCAGAGACAGAGTGGGGAGCAGAACAGGCAGATTGACAGAAATACACTGCTGAGGGGAGCAGTGGGCGAGGCAGGAGAGGTCTGCTGCTCCATATGGGAATCTCCCCGGCTGGTCATGGAACTCGAGCTCCAGCTGCCCACAGCTCCACAGCACTGTGCTTAACCCTTTGTGCCACCAGGGAGGCCCTAGGCAATACTCTTTTATACTTATTTACTTAATATGATGTAAGATTATTTCCATTCAACTTGAATAACTTCCTTTAGTATTTATTTATGCTAAGAATATAATTTTGCAGCTGTTAATTTGTCTGAGAGCTTTTATTTTTAACTTTCATATTTGAAGCACTTTTTTGGTACAGACTTTTAGGTTAGCAAGTGGTTGTTAACTTTTCCTTTTGGTAGTTTAAAAATGTTATGCTATTGTCTTTCCGCTTCTATAAAATTTTACGATATCCACTATCATATTTATTGATTCCCTAGGAGATAGTGGATCATTTATTTTCCTGACTACCTTTAAGATTTTCTTTATTATCCTGGTTGGTGTTAGTAAAGCTTTTTCAATCTATGGGTTTTATCATCCATAAGATTAGGAAATTCTCAGCAGTCACTCCTCAAATATTACGTACGTCCTTCTCTCTCTCCTCTTTTTATGGGATCCCAATTAGATATATGTTAGACCCTTTACTGTGCCGCACATCTCTCATGTTTTCTTTTTCTTTTCTTTCCTTTTTTCTTTTTTTGTTAACATTTATCTATGATTATCTTGAGTCTAGACTGGTACTGTAACAATTCAAATCATTTCTCAAATGCCCATTTAGTTCCTAGTCATAGATTCAGATAATCTGCTAAAGTGCTTTTCATCCCTTTTTCCCCATCGTTTCCTCAACAACATACTAATCATAGTTATTTTGAAGTTTGTCTCTATTAACTATATATGAATCATCCCTGGATCTGCTTCTTTTACTGTTTTATCTCATGGTGATTTTTTTCTTTGCATGTCCATTGGGTTGTTTGTTTTATTTTGTGTCTGTTGGTTAATATAGTGATTAATATAGTGAAAAAGGCTCTAGATTATTTTGTCTTCCTCTAAGTGTTGAATATTATTCTTGCAGAAAATGTCTATTTAAGTTTACTCCTTACTCTTATTAGTAATACTGCCTAACTTCTCACATCTCCCCATTATTATACAACCTCTGAAATCTTTCAGTTCTCAGTCTCCCAGAAACTGTTCTTTGCTAGGTCTTCTGAAGTCTTGCTCTGCTCATACACATCTTAAAAGGGCCAACTATCCTAAGGAAACTTTTATGCAATTTTAAAGGCTTCTTCTATGCAGCCCCTTCCTTTAAAGGACCTTGCTGTCCAAATTCAGATGTATTAGAAGACCTGAACTCTGATTATTATTTCCTCTTCCCAGAGACACTGCTACTCTCTCCTTGAGCTTTATATTTCCTTTACTGGGATGAATGTGAGGTTGACCTCACATACTTCCCTTTTCTGAAGGATAATAGTCCTGCCTTGGTTGTCGTACATTGTTTGTAATTGTTGTTTTGCAGCAGGAAAGGCAGTCTAATGTCAAGTACTCAATCATAACTAAAGCTGGAAGTCAAGTGATTCTTTTTTAAAGGAATGAATTTAAGGAAATGTTATGTTTTACTCATCTTTAGTTGTAGTGCAAGACTAACATAGAGTCTCTCACTAAATACTCCCATTGAAATGCAAATTCCAAACTGAAAGTCCTAGAATTTTATAGGGTTCTGTTTTTTATGTCTTCCATAAAAGTTAAAAGTTTAATAGAATAGGGCCTCCCTGGTGGCACAACTGGTTAAGTCTCAGGATTATGAAGCTATCTGCAGCCACTGCAGCAAGAGTTCGATCCCCGGCCAGGGAGATAAACCCCATGGTGCAGCAAACCTCTCCTGTCTCGCCCACTGCTCCCCTCAGCAGTGTGTGTCAGTCAGTCCACCTGTTCTGCTCCCAACTCTGTCTCTGGTGAATCCTCTCACCCTCCCCCCCTCCACCTCTGGCCTACACCCCAGTTCTTGTATGCATAAATAAATAAATCTTAAAAATAAAGTTTAATAGAATATACTTATCCTACTCTTTGCTAAATTTTTTATTCATGTAACTGGAGTAAAATGATAATATTTACATATTGATTTTCATGTTTATTGATCATTAAGATAAATTAAGTTAGCCTTGAGTCAAAGAGAAAACATGCAAGTACTCAGATTTTCTTCATCTTAAGAGTGAAATTTACCATCTCACTCCTTATTTTTTATGACTATTATTTGCAGTGTTACTGAGATATAATTAGCATGTAACATTATATTAGTTTTAGGTATACAACATAATTTGATATATGCATTTATTGTGAAATGGTTACTACAACAAGTTTAGTTAATATCCATCACCTCACATAGTTAAATTTCTATCATGTGAGAATGTTTAAGATTTACTCTCTTAACAACTTCCAACTCCATAATATAGTGCTAACATCAGTCCCCATGCTGTCCTTTACACCTCCAGAACTTATCTTGTAACTAAGTTTGTACCTTCTGATCATCTTTACCCATTTCACTCACCCCCTACCTATCTCACTTAGCATAATGCTTTCAAGGTCCATCCATGTCATAGATGGCAAAATTTCCTTCTCTTTGGATAATATCCATGTATGTGTGCATTGAATAATTAGCTGTCTGCCATAATTTGCATTAAATCATCTGAGAAAAAGTTAAATTCTAAATAAAACACTTGATCATGAAGAACATTTTACATATCAATGAACAGAATCCTGAGTTCAGTGTCTTTGGAGAGATGTTACTGCCATTTATAAGAAACATCTATTCCTGTAGTCATTAAAGCATGTTTTAATAGTTGTAAAGATAAAACTCGAAAACAGTTGAATTTCTGTAACATTATTCAGTCTTTGCAAGGGTACTATCTGCTTTTTGAAGCTGAAAAGCAATCTATGCCAAGTGACCTGAAATGATGGGGGGCAAGAGGAAAGAGGACAATATCCCAGGATTAATATGTTTTCTATAAGCAGATCCTTTATGACCTTCTTCTTTGTTCCCAGGAATATGAGCCTGTGTGATCTGTTTGCATTTCTTTCCCCATCAGCTTGTTTACTTCAAAATTGTCCTTAAAGTGACTGCATCTTTTTATGAATCCTTACTTAGCCTGTGACCACTTGCCTACTTTCAATGAATTTTTACTACAGTTCTCTTCCCCTTTAACTTAAGTCTTGCATTGAGTCTGAACATGGGCTCAGAGTAGCAGAGAGGAACCCATTAGCAGTAATACATCACGATTCAGTATCTTATACCACTTAACAACCAAGATTTCTGTATTTCTTCATGAAATACAATGTGAAGATTATTTCCTCTTTTTAGTGCATTCCTTTGGACAAAATTCCCTGTATTTAAAATCAAATACTCTTCTGGGAATCCTTTTCAAAGTCTTAAATTTATCACTAGTTCTGCTTGGCTAAATATTTCATCGACACCAACAATAATAGTTTCTTTTGGCCTAGGATTTGAAAAAGAAACCATTTGAAAGGAAACTATAGATTTCAGCTATTAGCTCTGTTTTTGCTTGGTCCTAAATAGGTGATGCATCTTGTCTTAGTTCACTGTGCTGCTTCACAAAACATTGCAGATTGGGTGGTTTATAGAAACAAAACATATATATTTTTCACAGTTCTGGAGGCTAGAAGTCTGAGATCAGGTAAAGGTGCCAGCACGGTCAGGTGAAGGCCCTCTTCCAGGTGCAGAGTCCTTGCTGTGTCCTCACCTGGCAGAAAGACTAGGGGGCATTGTGAGGCCTCTTTTAGGAAGGGCACTAATCTCTACCTTGAGGACTCCACCCTGATCCCAGTCACCTCTATAACCTAGAGGACCTACCTCCTAATTCCATCACTTTGAGGATTAAGATTTCAACATGTGAATTGGGGGAGGGGAGAGGCTCAGACACTGAGACCACAGCAAGTCTGTTCCCAGTAATTAGTAGGGAGTGGAGAGTAGCTAATACTAGGGTAATCTGGGCCACTGAAACCTTCAGAGTATTGTTTAACCAGAACACTTCAGTGAGTTTTACTTTTGGTGATCTATTCATCAGAAGACTCTTTGGGCAGAATCTTAAAATAGATGGGAGACAGGGTCACACATCCCACTGCAAAGGCTAATGGAAGCAGGTAACCTCCCCTGACCATGTTCATGTCAAGAGCTTTGAACTTTGAGGGAGTGATGCAAAAATGGAAGCTCCTGAGAAATCATTTATAGCAATGAAGGGGTGCAGAGTCCACAGCATATACATGACTTCCAAGGGGTGGATTCCTTTCTATATTGGTTATGCTCCAGGCTGCCTGCTTCTGTTTCTTGATCCTTTCCTGGCTTGTGCTTCTTTGGTTCTGTAATAGTCTTAAAAGCAATTACTTTCTGTTTGCATTGGTAAGGGAAAGTTTCTGTTGACTGCAACCAAGAATTTTAACTAGTACAAACATTTCAAAAATCAGCTATACATATTCTATTAAAAACAACTTTTCCGGGGGCCTCCCTGGTGGCGAAAGGGGTTAAGTCTCAGCACTATGAAGCTATCCCCAGCCATTGCAGCTGGAGTTCGATCCCTAGCCAGGGAGTTAAACCACATGGCACCACAGACCTCTCCTGGCTCACCCACTGCTCCCCTCAGCAGTGTATTTCAGTAGATCTGCCTGTTCTGCTCCCCACTGTTTCTGGTGAATCCTCTCACCACCACCCACACACCTCTGGCCTACACTTCAGTTCTAGTATGCATAAATAAATCTTAAAAAAATAACTTTTCCCTTACAGCAAAAAGAAAAAAAAATCGTTTATCAATATAAACAAAACAACAACAAAACCACTTTAACTATCATCCATAGAGAACCTTTGTAAAAAATTTTTTTAAAAACGTTTTTTGGTGTATGAAAGTCTAGGAAAAGAATGAATGTATTGTTTCTTTCTTTGGCTGTTATAAAAAGTGCTATGATAGTGTGATCGGCATACTTGTGACTTCTCTTTGCACACTTGTATCCTGAATTTGCCTGCTCTTCTCCTTCATCTATAGCATTGCTGTCCACATGAACACAAACATTGACATGAGTTGGTCCAGCTTAGTGAAAAGTATTTGTCAGTTACTCATCTTCTTGTGTGTGAGGTAATTCTCACACACAAGAAAGGATACAGAATTGTTCACGTGATATAAAATGATTTCAGAATCATTTCTTGGGACATAAAACTAATCTAATGGTGGAAAGCATGTGCTCTGCTGGGCTTCTGGACATGTGCAAATGAATGCAAATTTTTTATATTCAAGTGATCAAGATTCAGAATTTCCAGAGAAAGTTTTAGATATAGGGATAATCTACTGAAAGAATCTTATATTTCAACCGGAAATGCATTTAAAAATAACTAGTTCTCTAGAATGTATTAAATTGATTTCTAACTCAAAGAGTTGTAGCATACTATGTATATATGTAGTATACATAGCTGTAGTATACATACAGTATACATATACATATATGTAGTACACATATATACACACATACATATATTATACATATATTTTAAATAGTTACTTGTAGGTACAGATAACTGCCATTACAAAGTAGATAATCTGAGAGGACAATTTTACTATTAAATTATCCTTAAATTTCTAAATTTAAAATTATACATGCAGTAAATTTACAAACAGTAATTATATATATTTATTATATATATAATATATATAATTATATATTATATATATAATATATATATAATTATATATTATATATATAATATATATATAATTATATATTATATATATATTAAAAATTCTTAGAAAGTCTGTCTCTCTTAGATCTTAAAAGATTTTCGCACCTTTTTCTTCATAGAAGTAAACTTCAACCCTGGGTGGATTTAAAAAAATAAGTAGATTCTAAATTAAATGAATTCTAACTTAGATTGGCTTTCATCAGTCTTGTTCTATGGTTCTTCATTCCATTATTGGTCCTGAGGCATCTATTTTTCCCCATTATCACCATATTTAAATACTAAAAGTAAGAACTTACAGCTTCTGTTCTGTTTCTGTGACTGTTAAACAAATTTCCCTCTTATTTTAGCCCCCAAATTATCTTTAATGAATATATTTAAGAATTCACTAAATTTCTAGTAATTTCCAAAAAAGTACAGGTCTTAGTTTTTTTTTCCTTTTCAAAATCATCTTTAAGCTGATTTTAAGGTTAATTTTAAAATCACATGACTATTTTCCTCTAAAAATGCTTTTTCTTCATGACCAACTCATTGATAACTATCCAATAATTTAAAAAATCAAATTCAAAATTTTATTGACTATCATAATATGTAATAAAATGTAAGCAAACAATTAAGAATAGTTAACTTTATACATCCTGGGCCTCAAGATTTCTTTACTATTCAAATCAAAATATAGTAGTCTTCACATTTGTTACCATGGATTTCAAAAGAATAATCTACATTCCTAAAAGCTATTTATAAAGACAAAAGAGAAAATAATTAAGCTGGAGTTTTTCCATATTATTGTCTTTTGGGGTACAGGCAGCAGAACCATGATATAGGTGAAAGAGGAGGAGGGTCAGGTCCCAGTAAATGTGATTCAAGCTAGTGAACAAAAAACTGAACTGTGAATACATTAACAGGACTTATAAAAAGGATGTTAACTAGAGGGTCTCTGACTTTGGAGAGTGAACAAGGGCGATGAGCTAAAATGGCATTATCAATGTGGGTGATTTATAAAACAGTACTTTCCAACACATAGGAAGAGACTGAGGACACCTATTGCTCCTGCCTTTGAGAGAGGATAGGCTGTTCATTGTTTGGAATGTTTCTTTACTTGAAGACCATCTTTCTCCATAGGGGATCGCATCTTTTAACTGTATTTCATTTATTCTTCTCAGTGTGCATCAAATCCAGTTCCAGAGGTTATGACTATACCTTTCAAAGCCTAACTCCTGCTGTAGAATCACTGAGCAGTTAGGAGCACATCCAGTTCCCACTCCATATCAAATTCAGCTAAGATTCCTTGGTCTGGGGCTTCTTTTCTTACTACATTTGACATGCAGAGCCATTCAAAGCATTTATTGACTACTAGAATATGCAATAAAATGTAACTTAAGAAACAACCCTGTAAAATAAGGAACATGTTTTTAAATGCTTTTTAAAAAAATACAGTATTTGGAAGTTTTGACATATAAGAATAAAGTTGTTCTATATTAGTAGGTGATTTCAAATCACCAATGGCCACATATTCTTTTAATGCTTTGTTTTAAAGTGGCATAGGCAAATGGCTGACATTTAGTCAAACTATATTCTTATTTCAATAAAAAATCAAATTCTTACTAAATTTTTCTTAACAATAAATTACAAACAACCCTACTTATAAAAGTGAGAGGAAATCTCTTTTTGCAAAGTATTACGGAAAGAGAGGAAGTTAAGAATTCTGTAAGATACATATACTCTTTGGATGTTTTAACTTCTATAATGATTGGCATCCAGAAAAGCCTTCTTTCAATTTTCTTACACCAGTACAAAATCTATTATCAAAATGCACAAAGTAAGGTTTTTCAAAAAACAACTGGTAAATATTTTCTTAGTCATCAAGCTATACTTAAAAAATTTTTAACTGTATGTTCTCTTTAATGAGAGTTTGGACTTCCAAGTCATCCTCTTCAGTTTGTGTAAGAGAAAGCAAGTTTGTTTTTTTCATTTTTTTCCTAGCAGAGCTGGGTGGAGAACATCTCTATTTCTGATTGGATGGTTTTTAAGAGATTATTGCTCTGGAAAGGCACTGTTCCATGTCACATTGCTAGTGGTGTGGTCTTGATTGTGGTTAAAAATTTAAATTGAAGATGAGCACTTACCATCAAAGAGAACATAAACTTCAGGACTCTTGTGTTACAAAGATTCCACACAGACTGCATAATGTGCTTGTGATGAAGAGGTCTATTTTGAAACAAGCTTAAATACTTTATCTAGAAATAACTGACTAGCAAACAGGTAATTTGTGGCCCTTCTACATTTTATAATGAAACCAATAAAAAAATGTTTAGAAAGAATAAATTCCAACCATGCAAACTCAGTAAGATTAGCAAAACTGAGGAAGACAGATGTTATCAAGTGAATCAAGGCAAATAACTTATACTACTATATACTGTACTACAATGATTTTGAATTTTTACTTTGCATTTCCCAGCAACTCAGAGTAAACATGATCACTTTTCAAATTCCACTTATTTTTATCTCAAAGAACTTACTAAGTAAAATGCTCAGTTGCAGAATTTTGTGTTTACAATCCATCAAGTTACAGTATTAAGTTACTAGTTTCGTCCCCAGTGCAAGCATTCTGTATGAACATTTTATTTACATTCTGTCACTTTTTATTTCCTCCTAAACTTTTAAATGTTCAAGAATGAAAACTGTATTGGTATTATGTAACAGTATTTCAAATTTGCTACATACATATTGGTTTAATCTCTCCCTTGAACCTATGTCCCTGAATAGTAAATACAACGTATCCACAAAAGAAAAAACTGTTTTGGAGTGTATGGAGAAGAGCTTGGAAGCATACAAATAAAGGCACTAGAAAACAACTGTGTGGAGGATAGATGTGTTTGTCCTCCTTGACAACAACGACGGTAATTTACTAAGACATAGGAAGCCAACGTAGTACATGACAAGATCCTAGGCCTGGCCAGAAGAGTTGGCAACAAGGTGGGAATTAAGGCTTTAAGGTCTCAATACAATGAATATGATTTAAAAAAATTCAAAAACAAAAAGCCCAAAGCAAACAAAGCGAAAAACCTGGAGAAAGTGCTCCATATAGAGTCTCTTTGGCAATCTAAACTGAACCTAATGACTCAGGTGGACGATTAGAATAAACTGTGCGCCGTTGTCTTTGACTATGTCCATAAAGTCCATAAATTATGTTTGGCTCAGAAAACTAGGAGTTATTAGCATCTGCTTTTTCCACTTTTTAATATTCAATAGATTCAGCAACTAGTCTTAATCCATGGTCTTCATTCATATATTGACTAAACAAGATCCTGGGTGCCTCTTGGTGATCATTCCTTCCAAGCTGACCTCATATGACAGCAACTGAAATGCCCCTCCAAGGAGAGGGGTAGAGATCGCGAGGTAAGTCATCCAATTGTGGACGCGTCTTGCTTTTATTTACTTATTTATTCGACTGCCGACGATGGCAGCGGCTGGATTTGGACGAAGCGGGAGGCGAAGGGGCTCGCGGGCTGTGAACCGCAGCCCGGGGGTGGGAGCCACGGCGGAGGTGGGGGGGCAGCAGTCACTCTCCACCAGCTCCGCCCGCCGGACCCAGAAAATGACCAACCCCTCCCCCGTCCTGCACCCTTGACCCCTCCTCTCTCTCCTCCCGCCCGCTGGGCAACCAGCTGCCCCCGACCTCGCGCGCCCTCCTCCTTCCGCAAACCCGCCGGGTGGCGCGGGCCAGCCCGGCGAAACCCTCTGTGCGAAGAGGACCCCGACCCGACCCCTCCGACCGCGCCCCTCCCCCTCGTGCAACGCACCTGCGGCCCCGCCCCCGGCCAAACGCTGAGGCAACGGCGGGCTGGCGAGGCCAGGCGGCTCGGCCCCGGAGGCACAGTCACCTTCCCTTCCCACGCCATTCCGCCCACCCCCCTCGCGCGGCCACCGAGCAGCAGCCGCGCTCCTCAGTCGCCCCGAAATCTAAAGGGGTCCGTCTCCGGCACCACAACCAAATGGCTGAGCCTCCCTGGCCGGCTGCGCAGCCCTCTCATTGGTCCCTTCCCCCCGCCGCCGCCACCATTGGCTGTTGCCCGGAGACCCTCGGCGGCGATTGGCTTAAATTGCTGCCGCTCACCCGCGGGGCCGCAGATCCCGCCTCCACGGCGATCAGGTTAGTGTGCGCCGCGGGTGCTGGGGGCTCGAGAACCGAGCGGAGCTGGTTGAGCCTTCAAAGTCCTAAAACGCGCGGCCGTGGGTTTGGGGTTTATTGATTGAATTCCGCCGGCGCGGGAGCCTCTGCAGAGAGAGAGCGCGAGAGATGGACATGGACAAACGGATTTATTTAGAGCTGCGGAACAGGACGCCCTCTGAGGTGAGCATTTGCCAAAAATATCTCTGTCGGTCCATTCTCCTACTTTGTGTGTGTGTGTGCGCGTTGGAGGGGAGGCACTTTTTTTGAGGGGGGGCGCCGGGGAGGTGTGGGCTTGGGGGTCGGACTGCAAATGAATTGCAAGGTTGGGGGGTTGCAATGCCATCCGAGCATGTTCCGGCTGCCGCCGCCGCTGCCCTTGGTGTGTGACTACCTGTGCGTGTGCTCCCGCGTGTGCGAGTGTGGGTGCGAGAGTGTGCGTGCGAGTGTGCACCCATCGGGGGCCAGCGGGCGCACGCGTTTGGGTCGGAGAGAATGAGGCAGAATAACCCTCTGAGCTCGCTGCTCCCGTGACTCCGTCTAGGGGAAAGATTAACGAGGGAGGAGGAGGAGAGGGGCTGCCTCCTGGATTTAACAACAAAAAAAGGGGGTTTATATTTTATAAATGAATCCCCCCCTTGCACCCACCCTCCCGCGCCTTCCCCCTCCCGTTCTCTCACTCGCACACACACAATAAGTTTTGGGCTTCGCAAGTCCGGTTTAGTTTCTGACAAATGTGGGCCGAGGCCCCCGGGGAGAGCGCGTGGGGAGGGGGCTGCAGTGGAGTTGGGAATGGCTCGAGTTTAAAGTGCGTCTTCATTTCTTTGCAGTGATGAGGCGAGAGACGGGGGAGCCATATTTGTAACTTTGTAGTGTTCGTGAACGCGCCCTTTCTCTCCCTCCCTCCCTTTCTCTGCCTCCCTTCTTCTCCTCTTTCTCCCTCACTCTTTCCACCCCACCTTCGGGCCAGATGCTGATGTTTCTTCCTTTCCTTCCGAAGGGAGGATAAATTGGAAGAAGCGAGGGGGTGGGGGAAATTTTCGAACGGGCAAAGGCACAGATAATCCCCGCGCCTCCCCACCTAGAGCGATCGCGATCGCAAGTTACCCACAGGCTACGTCCCGGTCCCCCTCGCCCTTACTCCTTCCGGCCTCCCTAAGATGCCAGCCTTTGAGCCGTGGGGTCCCTCGGCACGTCTTTCTCCAGGGTGGGCTCCTCGGCAGCCATTCGGCACCGGCTAATAAATGAGCACCGGAAACTTTGTCAGGACGCGAGCTGCCCAGAGCTGGTGCCCGTGGTGGGTATTGGCTGGGTCCAGATTTATGCGGGCTTCGCAAACACGCAGCTCCGGGATGGGAGTTTGCCCTCTCGTCGCCGTTATTGATTGGGCAGCGGCGGGAGTACGGCCGGAGGAAACTTACACGGATGGGAACTGGGAGGCTCAGGCGAAAGCCCACCCCCTAGGAGGGGAAGGTGAGGGTGGGTTACTCGAACGCTCCCTTTTATTTCTGGCTGCCTCTCGCTTTCAAAAGTATTTTATGTGAGTTGGCGGCTCAGCGGCGGAGCCTCCGCGTCTGGGGCGGTGACGCTGGCCGACTCCCCGCTGGCCCCTCGGAGGACCCGCGGAGCGCGGGCGGGAGGACACCCCGCCCCCAGCCTCGATGGCCAGACCTGGGAGTTTGGGTAGCACTGTGCGCCGACCTGTCGCCCCTCGAGCCCCTTAAAACCCGAATCCCTGCGAAAGCAGGCCTTGCTTCTTCCTCTTTTCTCTAGTTCCTCCCCTAAACCTGAGTGAGACTTTTGAAAACAAGATCCTTTTTGTGCCCCCCCCCCCCCGCAGCTGTGGACTGTAGACGTGCAGTGCCTTATGGCGCGCAGGGCTGGGAGTGGGGTGTCGGTGGGAGGGGAGGGGGTGTCCGCGGGAGAAGGCAGGAGTTTCCGCGAACAATTTGCAGACGGTCTGCCTTTCCCCGGCCGCTTTCATCCAAGCCTGGACCCCGAGCCGGAGGCTTGGGGGTCTGGGTGTGGTGATGGGGGAGGGGGCTGAAGCCTTGGTCTTCCCGCGTACTTTCCGGAAGCCCCCAGTGCGGAGGGGGAAGGGCACCCAGTAAGGGGTCGGGGTCGCGGTGGGTGGGTGTGGAGGCGCGGTTCGCCCGGCCAACCCTGTGCCTGCTGCTGGCCAACTGGGAGCGAGAGCCAAAGCGGGTCGAACCGGCTCTTTAAACTTCCCCGAGTGTGTGCTGGGGGAGGGGAGCGCGCCGCGCCGAACTGGGAGCGATTTCTCACGCTTCGCCCCCTTGCCTCGGAGTCTCGCTGCCCACACGCCTGCCCCCTGCCTTGAGGCGGGGTGGGGGTGGAGGGGGCACTTTCTGCACATTTGGGGAGGAGGGGGACAACGCTAGCTAATGAGGGACAAAAGGGGTGGGGGAGGAGGAACTATTTTTTTAAGCGATCTTAAAACAAATAGCTCAGGGAGAGCGCCCCCTGTGCCCCGCCCCGCCGCGCTCCCCCCGGGGCCCCCACACACCCACCTTCGGAGCCTCTCCCAACTCTGATCCGGGGGCTGGTGGCCACGCCGCGACGCCGAAATAGGACGAGCAGCCATGTTTCCCGGGTCTCTCGCGGCCCGCCCCGCCCCTCCCCCATAGAGCTGCCGGCGCCGAGCGCGGGGCTCCGAATGCGGGCACAGCGCTCCATGCGGCGCGGGGCGCGGGCCGGCGGACGAGCGCCGGGGTGGCGGGCCTCGTGCGCGCGGACCGGGGCGCAGCAGCGCCGAGCTGGCCCGTGGGCGGGCCTTTGGCTTCCCGAGCTGGTTTGGAGCTCAAGGTGTTTTGCTTATTATTTTTTTAACAGCCAGGCCCGCGGAAGGCCAAACCCGGAGGGCGCCGAGGCGTTGTTGGGGGGCCGTGGCGGCCACCGGGGCCCTACTCGCCTGTGGCACAACTGCCGGGCGCCGGGCTGCCATTTTGTCACTGTGGCTGTTGTCGCTGTGGGGGGGGGGGGAGTGGAGTCTTGCGCCATCGCCCCGACGGTCCTAGACGTGGAGGCTGCAAGCGGAGCCAGCTCTGCGGACCCCAGTTGTGCTCTGGGCCCTGATGGGGGTTCCTTCCCGGAGTAAAGGCCTGAGGTTTTGCTGGAGTGTGGCCGTGGCCGATTCATGCGGGGAGGGGGGGCAGTGATCTTCTCGGCAAGCGCTCCCACCCATCGCGCTGCCTGCCTCCCCCGGCCCTCTGCTCTCGCGTATTTTGCCCTTCCTCCTGCGAGCGTCTTAGACGTTGTTAAATGTGGCCCCAAAGACGAACGGGATCGCCCTGGCGGTTGCTCTTTCGGCGGAACTGATAGAAGGGGGTGGGGTAGAAATTAAACAGGAGGTTTCTTGGTGGGGGGTGAGGGGGGTGCGCTCCAGACTCTGGCGGCCCTGACTGAAGCCAAGGACAACAGCCGCTTACCCGGGAGGGACGAGTTGTTGATGCGTTGGGGAAACGCCCTCCGGGGCTGGGCTCTCCAGGAAGGTAGGTCGCGCTCCGGGTTTCAGGTGGGTGTTGCAGCCCCCTGCGGGCTTCTGGGGGAGGCCCCCCCTTGCTCTTCTGCCCCTCCCCTTTTAATTTTTGCCTAGGGGAAGACAACTCCAGTAGTAAATGTAACCCTAAACAGAAAAGAGAAGGGAATTAAAGCTTTGCTTTTTAAAAAAGTAAACGTTATCTTTCTGCTGACTGCCTTTCTCTGGCTGCAGAGCGAGGTAAGGTGTCCCGTCACATGCATCTCTCAGGGACTTTTTAAAAACCTAGTATCAACCCTTGTTAAGCATGTTACTGGTTAAACTGGGGTGTTTGCATGGAGACTAGTTTTCATGTCAGTGCCCTTAAAAGCTGTCCAGGGAGCCAGGTTTAACTTTGACCTTTGGAATACATCGCATGATGTTTTCCAGACCGACTGACTGCCTAATTGGGTTCAAGCAGCCTGGTATTAACTCCAGTTTATGCAAGCCAACAGGGGTCCGCAGGCAGAAAATCAGGCATGAGCCTCTGTATAGCCACTGTCAGTTGTATTTTTTTTTTCCTGTATTGCTGCTGCTGACGGTAGTTCAGAGTCTTAGCACTCTATAGTAAAGCTGGAACCACACGGACCATCTGAGTTTGAATTCCCCTTTTCACAAGTAGTAACGATGTTAACTTGCCTGTGACCTCAGGCAGGTTAACTTAACCTACCTGTGAACACTGGTTTGCTCACCTCTAAAACGGATATAATAATCCTGTATAATGAGTAAGTGACAAAACTGGCTTGATGGGGCCCTCCGGTGCTCAGTATATAATAGTGTTATTCTCAGAGAGATATAGGGGTTCATTGAGGCTCAGCTTTGAGCTTCTCTGCTGTTTAGAATAAGAACAACAATTACTCACAGCTGATACTCACAGAGCACCCATACTATGCGGGGACCGGTTCTAAATGGATTATACATACCAATTAATTTAGGTCCTGTTATTATCTTCATATTACACCTAAGGAAAAGGAGGATTAGAGAGGTTAGCAGAGCCAGTCTGCACGCTCAGCCTCTACCCTCTGCTGCCTCTGATGAAGTATCTGTTTTTGTAAGATACCAAGGGGAGCAGCTTTTTCTTTGTGACTCCGTCAAGGTGCTGCCTTTTGTGAATTTCCTGTCATTGAAGGTATTAAAATGAAGACTGGATAGTCTCCTCTTTGAAGATATTAAGGGGGGAGGCTAGGACCAGACCCTCTGTGGACTGTCACTCTGCGGAAGAAACCATACACTTTCTGAGTTGGGCTTACACATCATGCTGGGGTAGGCTAAAACTAATTTGGCGGCTTAGGTGTTGGGGGACACATTTGGGTAATGTGAAGACAAGCAGGAGTCACTCTTACACAGTGGTTTATATGTGATCATGCGTGTAATGCTTTTCCCCCCTCCATTTTTATTAGTCTCATCCACGACCAAATACTGAACAGAATTGGCATGTCCTTGTGTCCAGAATGTTGAGTATACTAATAACATTGCGTGGATCATCTCACTTGAAATCCCCCCAACAACTCCTGGCTAAGCCAAGCAGAGTGACATCCTCCCAGTTGGGAGGGTGAATCATGGAGGTTATGTCCCTAACATAGCCCAGTGCCATAGTCCTCAAAACATGTAAAATGCAGATTCCTGGCTCTCCCATCCCCAGACATTGGTTTAGCACAGGCGTAGCCAAATTGCTGGCGAGCTGTCTGTTTTTATCATGAGCTAAGATCATTTGTACATGTAAACATTGCGATCAATTTGATATGGAATGTTTAAAATTGAACCTCGATTAAGTGAAACATTATTCCCTCCCAAAGAACTCCACTTACTTTGTTAGGCTTTTGTTATCTAAAAATATTATAGTCATATATTTTGATTTTTAATTTTATATGTTGAATTTTATCAATAAAAGAATAGTGGAAATGTATTTTCGCAAAAAAGTTGCCTGTGCAATAGTCAGTTTGGTCTCTAGGCAATGCTTTCTGACCCTTTATACACAAAAATTGGTAATCCCTGCCTAAGTAGATTGCAAGATAGGGCTGGGAATTGGTCTCTCTTTTTTTAAGATTATTATTTTTTTTATTAATCACGTGGCAAGTCATTTACCTGTGTGGTGCTTTATTCAAGTCTTTTTAGGATACCTAGTGGAAATCAGCCTCAGATTAATCCAAAACTCTCTCTCCATAAGAAAAGAAAGGGGGGCCTCCCTGTGGCCTAGGGGTTAAGTCGCAGTGCTTACCATCACTATGGCCAGGCAGCTAACCCACATATGGCAGGCACAGCAGACCTTTCTGTCCTCCTGTCTCACACACTGCTCCCCTTAGCCGTGTATTTCAGTAAATCTGCCTGTTCTACTCCCCATTCTGTCTCTGGTGAATCCTCTAACACCCCCACCCCCACATACACCTCAGTTCTTCTATGCAAAAAAAGCAAAGAAATGGGCCTTTTTACTGGTTCACTGTGGACCATCCCTTCGATCTAGAAATTCATCTGCCTAACCAACTGAAATTCTTTATCTTGCATACTCAGAATATGTCAGAAGTTCTTTTTGTATATCTTGTACTCTTAAATTGGAGATGTCTTTTCAGAGCTAAAGGGAAAGAGCTTTGGACCGTAATGGTTGGGCTGTGCAGCCTGTGAGAAAGTGCAGCAACTGTGTACACCCACAGCTAGTATCAGACCCCAGCGCAGAGATCATTGATAATCCTGGGTCTCTAAGTGGGGCCTGCTAACTCTTCCAGCATCTGTTTTCTGGGACCATGACTAGCCAGAGGTGACATTAAGTCTCACCACCCTTAACCTCTACCCTCTGTGCCTGAGCTGATGATCGGAAGGAGTGGCTGTGATGTTTGCTGCCACCCCTTCCGCTCCCCCAATTTGACTTGTCCACTCCCTGCTCTAGCTAGTGCTCTAGTCTCTGTACCCTCCACCTTTCCCCCATCATCACTGCTTTCCTCCCACCACTGAGTCGAGAAACAGGGACCATGATTCTGAATCTTAAAATATTTTCAAATAGAATTATATAACAAATGATAAATACCCAGCAGCGATGTTTTCATTAAAGAGGTGGGGTCTGGCAGGGATGGAGAATTGTGAAGACATCTGTTATTCAGAACTTCTACTTTAGTAAAATTAGTTGAAACCAATGAGCAAAACACCATGGCCCTGGGTCACCCTCCCTGGTGTGGAGGGGAAACAACCTTCTTGTATAGAACCATTTGTCCTGGTCATAGAAAGACTGTAACAAGATAAAATGTCTTTTTTAAAAAAGACTTATTTATTTATGCATACAAGAACTGGGGTGTAGGCCAGAGGTGTGGGGAGGGGGATGGGGTGGGGTGAGGTGGGGAATCACCGGAGATGGAGTGGGGAACAGAACAGGCTGATGGATTGAAGTATACTACTGAGGGGAGCAGCGGGCAAGGCAGGGGAGGTCTGCTGCACCATGTGGTTTAGCTCCCTGGCTGGGGATCGAACTCATGCTGCAGTGGCTGGGGATAGCTTCATAGTGCTGAGACTTTAACCCCTGCGCCACAAGGGAGGCCTAAAATGTCTTTACTGCATCAGGCCCTGTCCTGTGCCTACTGGCCCCTGGCCTACAACCCGCCATGTTTTCATACAGATTTTATTTTGTTCTAGTTTCATAGGAGCTCTGTGTACTGACTCCTTTACCAAAACTTGCTCCAGGCAGCAGATCTAAAAGATCAGCTTACTTTCTCTTCTATCACTTATTATACTGTGGTTTCAAGTCAAAGCTGTCTTTCCCAGAGGTGTTTACATTTAGATTCCGGTTTGGTGAGGAAATTATCAGAGAATTATTAGAGACTTGGGTGTCCTTCTCAACTTTGCTAAAAACTAACTTGGACAAGTTGTGGGGCCTCTTGGAGCCTCTGTTTTCTCTCCTCTAAAATGGGATTGTTCAGTTTGATCAATGACCTTCAAACTTTTGATCCTAACAGTAAGAGATGGGTTTTATATTACATTCAGTATGGGGCGGAGGAAGGGGGTGTGCGCGTGTGTGGGTGCGTGTGCGCGTGTGTGGGTGCGTGTGCGCGTGTGTGGTTGATGGGAAACTGCCACTATAAAAAATAATTTCATTTTTTAAAAAAGGTGCTGGCTTTGACCCATAAATTGCTTTTGTTTCTTATTAATATTCAAAAGACAAATATAAAGGTTCCTTCACACATAAATGTTGTGGTTTGACTGGGGGGGTTGGGGGAATATTTGGAGCTTTGTGAATTCTCCACCAAGGGTCAACAGTGATTTCTCCCGCTTTTAAGCCTGTGGGTCCCATGTTCTTAAGCTGCTCTCCTTACTTCTAGGTCTTGCCCAACCCAAACCTTCTCACGGCATTGAGGAATCATCATCCTAAATTCCTACCCTGGATGGATGCCTTCCAACATTCCTGGTTGTGCCAGTGGCCCTCAGCCAGCCATGTTCTTCCACCCCCTTCTCTACCCTCATCAGCCACTGCCCTCCATCCTACAGTGTGCTGCACACTACGGAGGTGGCCTGGGGGATCCCACATTTTCCAGCTTTGAGGAGAGAAGGTTGTAGAGAGAGGAGAATGCACTTGGCTTCTGCTCCCACTCATTGTACCTGGAGGTGCATCCCGTCTCCCTCACCTCCCATCCTGTACCCCACAGTGCCTTCCTTTTTGTCTCTGTAAAATGACGATGTGATGGGACCTACCACACAGTTGGGCACACAGTAAGCACTCAATAAACGTTAGGTGTCACGGTTATTATGGTTTTTTTCTGTAGAACACTGTAGTTGGCATTCACTTTTTAAAAAACACTTCATTACCAACAGACACATTTAAAAAGTAACATTTGTTTCAATGGGAAAAGAGGTTAAAAACCAGAGATTCAAACATGCCAGAGGTTATCGCTCCCACTGTCTCACACTCCCCCCCC
>PVIJ01009023.1:0-69645 GCA_004024925.1 Scalopus aquaticus | reverse complement strand
CATAAAATGTATAGAAGAAAATATAGGCAAAACTCTACATGACATACATCTCAGCAAAATCTTGAAAGACACATCCCTCAAAGCGAAGGAAGTGAAAGACAATATAAACAGATGGGATTATATCAAAATAAAAAGCTTTTGTACAGCAAAAGAGACATTAACCAAAACTAACAGACACCCTACCAACTGGGAAAAGATCTTTGCACACAATACATCTGATAAAGGACTGATAACAAAAATTTACAAGGAACTCACACAACTCAACAACAAAAAAGCCAATAACCCAATCAAAAAATGGGCAGAAGAGCTCAAAAGGCACTCCTCCAAAGAAGAAAAGCAAATGGCCAACAGATACATGAAAACATGCTCAACATCAATTATAATCAAGGAAATGCAAATCAAAACCACTATGAGATACCACCTCACACCTGTGAGGATGGCACACATTAAAAATACAGGCAACAACAAATGCTGGAAAGGATGTGGAGAAAAAAGAACTCTTCTACACTGCTGGTGGGAATGGGAACTGGTCCAATCACTATGGAAAGCTGTATGGCGATTCCTCAGACTGCTCAACATGGAGCTTCCATACGACTCAGCAATCCCACTTTTGGGAATTTACCCAAAGGACACAAAAACACTAATCCGAAAGGATACATGCACTGTATGTTCATTGCGGCACTATTCACAATAGCAAAGGTATGGAAGCAACCCAGATGTCCAAAAATAGATGATTGGATCAAGAAGATGTGGTACATATACACAATGGAATACTATTCAGCATTCAAAGAAGATAAACACATGCAATTTGCAGCGACATGGATGGAATCAGAGGGGATCATACTCAGTGAAATAAGCCAGAAAGAAAGAGAAAAATATCAAATGGTTTCACTTATAACAGGACTATAGGGAGGCCGGGTGGGAGACAGACAATCAGTGGGGGGGGAGGAGGGCGGCGGAGGGAGGGAAGGAAGAGGGCACAAAATGGAATAGAAAAGAACACAAGGGACCATGGAGATGGATCACGGGTGAATTGGTGGTGGGCTACCCAAGGGGAATACAAAATGTAAAAGACATAAATAACAATAAAAATATATATTAAAAAAAAAAAAGAAAGAAAGAAACCAAACAGCCAGACTCAGTGCCAGACAATGCAGGTGAATTATCTAAATTGATATTTTTATTAAGTGCAATTATAATTGTACACCTCTTACTGAGAAGGAAAACTGAAGTTCAGAACAATTAAATACACTGCCCAAGGCCACACAGGTAACAAATTGTGGAGCTGAGAACTGAATCCAAATAATTTGACTCCATGCCCTGAGCTACCTAAAATCCTCTCTCTCCTCCTAGACACCCGTGTCACTGCTCTTTTCTGTCCCTTCCTCCTTCCCAAATCCACATGGGACCAAAATTCTCTGACTTAGACTTCTGAAGACAGCAGAATGTCTATCTTTGGGTTGGGCTTGGGAGCACAAAGAAACAGATTTTCAGAAGACATTTTCTTATCTAGATTTAAAACATGGAAGCTGAAGACATGCAAATTTTTTCCTATTTCAATCAAAATTTCTCAACCTCAGCACTATTGACATTTTTGGACTAATAATCTTTTTTGGGGGTGGGGTAGGGTGGATTTTTCCCTCTTCCTTCCTCAAATTTCCTTCAGAACATTGCCTAGCTTTAAATAAATTCATTAGTTTCAGATTCTCCAAGATACAGAGACAAAGAGTCAATGACATTTGCAAGACCTCTAAAGATCATTAAAAATTGCACTTCTACTTGTAGAGCTTATCAAGGAAAGCCTGTAGCATTTTAAGAATTGCTTCTAATTTTGGAGATGAGGCCAGAGACTCCCCTTTCCTCTGGCCTCTGAGACTGTGACTTCTCTTGTTGGAAGTCCCAGACATTAAGCACCCACATAGCTCCAGGATCCCAAACCCAAATGCCTGCAGTTCTGCAGCACTGGTAGCCTTCTAATCTTCCCATTACACTACAGCACTTACTCAGCATCTGAAAGGCCTCAGAGCTTTCTCTTATGATGCTTTCCTACTTTGATTTTTTTGCTTCCTCACACAGCTGCCCTGTCTAGATTTTTTTTTTTTAAACACCAATGTATCATGGCAGGTGGGTGGGAGGGTATCAGAGAGTGGCTGGAAGAGGCAGAATTCTGCAGAGGTGGTGGATCGGTTGGTCCATTCGGTTCTTGGTCTTTTAAGGATTTACAATAATGACCAGCAACTGATAACTTGACAATACAAACACAATGGTGGCAAGTATTTGTATGAATTGGTTAATTTTTGTTAATTAAAAGACTGACAATGAACTTCCTGTCTCCCATTGTTCCATACATTCATGCAAGGCACACAAGAGTAGGCTGGGAAGGAGGTTTTCAAAGAACAGCCCAGTTTTCAGTAGGCAAGAGCTGCTGTTTTGAGAAATGGCTGGAGGAGGTGGGAACGGTGCCTGCAGTCAAGTCTTTGTGAAGGGCACTAAGTAGGTGGTATTTGGTTATCGAGATTTTCAGGGGAATAGAGGAGACACAACTCCCTCTAGCACAGGGAAGCCCAACAAGTGTAGAGGGAGGCCTCTCAGCAAGACTGAAGGAAGTGAAGGACCCCTGCACTTAGCCCAAGTTGATTCTGTTCAAAAGATCTTTGAAGAAATGCTCACCACACTTAGGGTCTGGCTGCCGATACCCCAAGACTACCTGAGCTATATGCAAACCCCAAAACAGTGAAAAACAATGAAAGGGAAGTGAAGCACATTAAAAGGCTGGTTCCTTAAGCTCACAGTTTGTTGAAGCACAGTTGTGCTTCAAGCACAGTTGTGGAAGCACAGCAGACTTTAACTACATAGCCCAAGGTCCCCTGCGATGCATGTGATACATAAAGGGCACTGCGACTTGAGAGGATGACGCACCACACAGAAGCGACTACCAAAAGTGATCAGTGAAGGAGCAATTAATGCGCCTAGTGCCTCGCAAGCATTAACTCGCTGTATTAAAACAAGACTGTTGTGGGAAACTCAGGGTAACAGTAAATTAAATGAAAGTGTCAATTGTGTATGAGGTTAAAAAGTTTAGATTCACATTCTGAGCACATTAGCCTCAAGGAAAACATGGAGGGCGACTGCATTAACAATCCATCCCTAGCAGGGTCCTTACAGCATATGGACTAAATTATCACCGAACAGCAGGAGGACAGGCAGCATCTCAAGATCTAGCTTACTGGCACTGCCTCCACAAATGAGCTAAGCGGACAGGGAAAATATGCAGAAAGACTTCCCTGAAAAGGAACACTCACTACAAAGGATAACAAAACTCTCAATCATTAAAAATCATTAACTAAGTTGTTACCATGTATAAAGCGCAACTCCTCCATTTAAAATGGGTATAGAACCCTGGATAAAAAAACAAGATTAGGGCCTCCCTGTGGCGCAGCGGTTGAGCGCTGCGCTGTGGAGCTGTCGGCAGCGCGCAATGCGAGTTCGACGCCCGGCCGGGAGAATCCCACATGGTGCGACAGACCTCTCCTGCCTTGCCTGCTGCTCCCCTCAGCAGTGTATTTCTGATCTGCCTGTTCTGCTTCCCATTCTGTCTCTGGTGAACCCTTTCGCCACCCCACGCCTCTGGCCTGTACCCCAGCTTGTATGTATAAATAAATAAATCTTTAAAAAAAAAATAAGAGTAGCCTGGAAAGTGAGCTGACTTACTGCAAGAATTGGGCAAAGTGAGAGGATTCTGGAACAGAGGACTGGGGTGGCTAGGTAATGACAAGTTCTAGATCACAGGTGTGTACTTCTGACCAGGCAGACCCTGGGATTCCTGGATTCCAGGGATTACGGTCAGTTGTGATGCACATCATGGAGAGCATGTCAGGATCTAACACTGATATACCTTTCCCTCTCTTCACCGCACTTGAAATTGAACATGTAACACACACAAGCAATCAAACTCATGGAGGAAAACAAGAGAAGCACACTGGCTCGGGGGAGCCGGCCTACTTGAAGGGCACACAGAGGACATAGAAACATTCTGAATGAACAAGGGATTCTTTCACTCTTTCTTAAACTACCGAAATTATCTGAATTTACACATGAATGCTTCTTGTGGTGATTATACTTTTATTCCTCCAAGTGCCCGATGTTATTTATAAATCAAACCCAAAATGAAACAACTGCCTGGAACTCCAGAGAGTAGCTAAAAACTTGAGTGCAGCCCACAAAAGGCCTTGTCTTTTCCTGGTACGTGGAGCAGAGCATTCTTGTGAAATCCTAAATTCGAGGCATATTCTAGAACTTACCCTTGTTCTGGCTGAAAGTTTAGCTTTGTTACTTATTACACATTTCCTTCTGGCCTCTTATGTATATTGGCTTGAAACGTCATAAATTTAAAAGTAATTCTACAATACCTTCTTTTTAGAAACTATTCAGGTCTATTTTTATTCTGTCAAGTCAGGCAAAAACATGGACAGAAGATGGGGAGACAAGCATGGGAATATTAAGACACCAATGCCTTTCTACTGGGTGTCGGGTGTGCCCAGCCCTTACAATGCAGCCTCGTGGCATGTGAAGTGTTGAAGGTGAAGTTCCCCAGCTGGGAAACAGAAATCGACTATACCCCAGGGTCCAGGTCCTACCAACAGAGCAGGCTCAGACTCCTGAAAACAGCAGAATGGTAGAATGTCTATCTTGAGAATGGGGTAGGGGTGGGAAGCACAAAGAAATCAGACTTTCAGAGGACATTTTCTTATCTAAATTTAAAACATGGATGCTGAAGATACGCACTTTTTTTTTAATTTAAATCGAAGTTTCTCAACCTAAGCACTATTTACATTTTCAGCCAAATAACCATTTGCCATTTGTTTTTTTTTTTCCTGGGGGGGGTGGATTTTCATCCTACAATTTTGTGCACTATAGGATGTTAGCAGCACCCCCTGCTTCTACCCACTAGATGTCAATGGCCCTCCCTCTCCAGTTATGCCAAACACAAATGTCTCCAGACATTGCCCAATGTCCCTGGGGGGACAGAATGGCTCCCCGTTCAGAACCAGTGTTTTTGATCATTTACACTTCACATGCCTTGAGTGAGCTAGACTCCAGGACTTCCAGAGGGGATTTGGGGTGAGCACCTCTCCTCCACTGAGGTTCAGAGAACTCAACTGCAGGTAACAGTAAGAGTTGAGCTACAACCTCAATCTTTATATTGACGTAAAAAAAAAATGAATCAAATGCTTTTAGTGCATGAAACATCAACCCCTTATGACTTAAGCCGACTTACCTTAGGCTGGGGTGACAGAGAACTACAGAAACCACTTTGTGGCTCAATTCATCCCAAATATGGCAATTGGCTATTCTGAGAGATTGTTTTGGTCAACAGAAGATTTTGCTAAAGCTTCTGAGTATCCAATTTGGGAAACATTTCAAGTTGCTCAGTTGGTTTAAGTTCATATCTCAGGTTCTGTTCTGGTCTTTCTTTTTGGCCCCAGTAGCAAGTATGATATTCAATGACATTCATCAGATGTGCACATGGCACCCAGTTCTAGGAAAGGCTCTACCAGTGTCACCCACAGATAACATATTTGTTATATTAAATTATAATGAACTTAGCCAACTCACATGAGCAAATAAACTACCTATCCTTATTTTAATTTCTCCTCTCTCTAAACTCTCATAGCTCTTCCCACCAACTAGAGTTCTCACAAATCTATTTCTAAAGCCAACATTTTTCTTAAGTTTCAGTCCTTAATTTCAGCTTCTATACATCACAAATGAATATATGCAATTCCATGAAAATCACATCAACCTTGTTAAGTCTCTAACATGATAAACAGCTAACACTTCTGCTTGCTCGAAAATTCTTAATTATGCAGTCATTAAAATTATATTTAAATAAATAAATATAGCCATGTGGGAAATGCCTACAATCTAAAGTTAAGTGAAAAGCAAGAAATAAAAATCCTATATACACAATAACTGTAAACACATAAATAGATATGATTAAAAATCAATATACAAAAATCAATCACGGTGATGGAATTTACAATTAACTTTTCCTACTGAAAAGCCTATGATGTTCAACCGCTTGTATTTCTTTAAATTACTCTTCAAAATCTGAGCGTAAGAACTATCTTCTCCCTAAGGCAGCCTCTTAAAACCTACCGTTCAGCCAGAAACTCTGACTCCAAGTCCTATAATGCTCTTGGATTTTCCCTTTCCCACCCACTCACTGCCCACACTGCCAGTCACCAGCGGCTCCTGATCTCTGCTAACCAGCTCGTTGCTCTCAGCTGCAGGTGGCCACCAACCTGCATCATCGCTATCACAGCGAGCTTTCACCTCCACCTCTGACTTCGTTCCGCTGATTCCCCAACCACTCTGCAGAAGTCTTCCCTCTTCCCTGACCTTCAACATCTCACACCCGGCTCTGGATGTGTTACTTTCTTGCTTACTCTGAAGGCTCTCAACCCAGATGCCCACCTGCTTCTGTGCCCTTAGACTCTACTTCAACTCCTGCAGGCTCACGACTCCCTGTTTATATTCCATGTGTTTTCATCGCCAGGGCTTCCTTTGAGTATAATTATCAGAATTCCACCCCCGTCAAAGTGTGACTTGTATCCCCTCCCTGAAATGTTGATCAACCCAGCTGAACCTGATTTTTCTTCAAAATTTCCCACTGAACTTCTGCCACAGCCTCCACAACCGCCTTGAATTGTGATTAAGTCTTTACCCACTGTCTTATGAAATATGAACTCTTGTCTTTGAACGTTTTGCTTTTTATACTACAGTTTTATATAGTGTTGGTAATACAAAATTCATTTAACAAATCAATATAACTAAGCCTAAGAGAAAACAAAAGTTAAATAGCTTCTCTTTTCTGGTTTAGTCTATAAGAAACTTATTTTGACATAACCTCACAGCTGGATTTTTAAGAATTTCACCACTATGTTTCAGATTAATGTCCTTCCTTTCTTTCCCTCTCAAGCTTAACCCATAATGGGTACCCCATTCTGGATAGTCTCTGCCCCATACACATGAGCCTTTTTGATAATTTTATTGCTAATGGGTACACACATGGCAATCAAGCCCCTCAAGACAGTGTTTTTAAAGGGCTAACACCAACCTGATTCTCTCTCTGTTAAACACTTAATTGTAAAATGCTTTCAAAATATCCCAATTACATGAACTCTTTCTAGTAGGATGGAATAGAAACTTCCTGGCATAAATAGTGGGTGTTTTCTGTAGAATATGGTTAATGGTTAAAACTAGGTGGATAACTGATATTTAATAACTGACAAAATTCTTTTAAGGAGTGAGCTAAAATTCAAAACTAGTAAATATAATGAGTTTAATCAAAAATATATAAGGAGACGCTCTCTTTTTTCCCATTACTGTAGAAGAAAATTGACCTAGTAAAGGCTGTATCGATGGGACTATAGAAAAGAGGTGAGAAGAAAGTCACAAAATAAAGGAATTTCTAATGTTCTCGTTCAGTGCAGGCATCCACGTATATGCTATAATAATCTTTTCAAGTAACTACAACAAAAATGAAAGCTCATAATTATACTGACCTCACATGGTACACTGTTCTAATCAGTTCTGTTACATAAACTCAGTAAGACTCATTACAATCCTAGCAGGTATACATCATTAGTATTCACATTTCACAGGTCAGGAAATTGAGACACAGGTAAATTAAGTAACTTTCCCAAGGTCACCAGGCATTCTAACTCCAGAAGTTGGGTTCTTATCATTTATCTACCAATTATTCTGAAAAAAATTTAAAGACAACAAAACCCAGTTTCAGTGTTCCTTAGGACAGTGACAAAATGCCATTCTCTTCCTCCTGCAGATGCTCTTGGCCACATAAAGTTTTCTCAGTTAATTCCTAACTACTGTAAGAAATTCTACTTCTTCATTATGTGTCAGTATTCTTCAGAAGCCATATTACCCATTTGACCTTGCAGTTCACTCAAACACAAACCTTGAAAGTCTTCTCTACCTATCCAATACCACATATCCAATGGCAGCTCAGTGCCTGTCCTTGCTAAAAAAGCCTTTCCAGAATTCACAAAAGGTCAACAAGAAATTATAAATGGTTGCCAGCAACACTGTGCAGTAAGCCAAGCAACTAAACCACTCCAATTTTAATTTACTTACAAAAAGGGGATCTGATGATCTATGAGGTTACATCAGTTCTGAAGTGCAAATCCCTGTAGATCTTTCTATGAGCTCACACAGATTATCTTTTATAACCACAATTTTAACTTCTTTTGCATGCTGTTTATCCTGGCGGACCACTGAGAACTACCATGTGCTTCCTTTTCCTCTCCAGTAGGCAGTGACTAACAAGCAGTCAGCAGGCCATGTGCCAGATGCTCTGCCACACACCAAAGGGATAAGAATACTAACAATACATAATGTTTTCACTGACTATTTTCCACTCATGCCTGAATCAAAAGTATAGGACCAAGCAGTGGGAGAGACTACAATGTGCAGGGAGCCCACTGGCCAGAGCTGACCTCACAGGTCTCTGATGCATCCCCATCCCTCCCCCCTGAGAAAAATACTGTCCAAAAGAGCAGGAGGTAGTGGAGGGGGTGATGTGCCAATTGTCTCCAGCTGGGGAAAAATAAGGTCACTTTGGATCCTCATGTGATATATACGTGATGGTGGCTGATTGCTAGTTATCTTTGAACGCTACTGCCCGTTTCAAAGAACAGAACTCTGGACACACAGCTGCCCCAAACAGACTGTAATCCCAGCCTTCCTTACAACTGAGTGTTGCTGTAAGGCTAAGATGCAGTCGGTGGAAAAGCAGGTGTCCTCCTTCCTTTCCTCCAGCTGGATGATCAGAATGCGGACATATTGGCTGGGGGTGGGGCGTTATGGTGAACCTCGAGGTAGGGAAACAAAATCCAAGAAATGAGGGTCTCTGATATGTAGTCAATACTGACCTAAGTTTATATGAAAGAAAAATGAACTTCTGCCTTGTTGAAGCTGAAACCAACACTAATTAATAGTTAACCTTTCTCTTTTCCAATCCTACCCTCCTTTTCATTGCGGTAGCACAGGCTTACAACACCGCGTATGGGTCAGAGGTGGAGAGTCACACCTCTTCACATGTATGTTACCACACCACACCCACCACCAAGGCACCCAGGGTCCTCCACCCCAGGCCATTGGGCCACCTGCACGCTTTGTTCTCCCCACTCCCCTCTCTTGCTTCTCATTTAAATGTTACTTTTTAAGAACAGCCTCCTCTGGCCTCCTTTTCTTCTGCCCTCCATTATGCCCCATTAAAAATACTTTCGGCTCTCTAGATTTTTCTTTCATTGCATTTATCATAGTTAATGTGTATAAACAGCTTACTGATTTTTGTCTTGATCACTAGCCTCCAAACAATAAAAATTCTGTTTTTGTTTAGTTTTGGTTTCCTCTACTTCACCATGGGATTTTCTGTGCCAGCACAGTGCGTGGAACAAAGAAAGCAAATATTTGCTTTATAAATGATTGAAGAAATTGGAGAATCTTTACCACTTTTCTAGAACACCCGAACATCCACAGTAAATATAAGGATTTTTGCATTTATACTTGCTTTACCATAAGAATGGAGAAAAGTTTACAACACTCAGCAGAGTATTTCTCAAATATATTCTAGTGGCAGAGGGTTCAGAAATGGTGGTGCCTAAAACAAAGAAACTGATCGACAGTTCGAAAATCTCATCTCAAAAAACAACGCACAAGCTATTTAAAAGATCACGTTTCTAAAGTTCCAATGTTTGCGCATACTTTTTCATATATTTTTATTGTCTATCTAATGTAGTCATACCAAAGGGTAAATAAACATGGGGGAAAATACAAAGTGTGTATAAAGCAGAAAAAGGCTATGGTTCAATCTTAGCAGTGGAAAGAGGGAGAAGTGTTGAGGACCATTTACTTAGCAGAACCATGTATTTTAGACATTCTTTGTATTAAGTGAAGAAATAATATATTTGTAAGTCAAATCAACCTCCAACAATGATAAGTTCAGATATTAAACATTTTTCATTAAACACTAGATTTTTCCTTAATGATTAAGATTGCTGCACACCTTCTAGTATCCCAGTAACGTTAGGTTAAGAAGGGATTTCTCCTTGTTATGTGAAGGCAAGACAATTAGTCATTTCATCTTCAAATCTCACTAATGACCATTCCTTCCATAAAACATGCCAGGAAGACTAAAAGCTCTGGGTTATGAGCCTCAAAACTCTGTTTGGATGAATAGCTCAAGTATAAAACCTGGTCTTAAAATATTTTTGAGAGGGGATTTAAAAGGCATCTTTCCATTTCACCTGTTTCTTACTCTCAGACCAAGGCACTGACTGCAGAGCTGGTGCATAATTCAAAAGCACCCTCCCTCCTCTGTGTTACCAGAGTCCTGCATGAACATCCCGGAGCTGAACTCTACCAATCCTACCCACGAGTCATTCACCTTTGTATTTCTGTAGATGTTTTGACTGACTTTTGTTACAAAATAGAAAAATAGCTCAACGGTAAATAACAGTCCTTCCCTTCCACCAACTATCTAACGCCCACCCCACCCCTCACACACACACCCTAGCCAGAGCCATTAGCTAATTTGGTGGGAAAGAGATTTTGAGTCTTCATACTTGAATCTGGTTCACATACCTAGTGAGGGAATACAATGTCATGGGAAGATACAGAAAACACTCAGGATTTGGAGCCACTCCCAGCTTTGTCACTTAAGAAGGGGCGATGACTTAATGTTTCCAATCAATCATTTATAAAATGGAAATAGTAGCACCTACCACCTAGGTGTCTTTTAGGAAAGACTTGGAAAGTAAGCAATCCACTGTTTAAGAGCATAGGTTTCGCTCCAGGCTGAATTACAGTTCAAATACTGGCTCTGCCATTAGCTGTGTGATCTTAGCACGAACATACCTGCTAGAGTGTCTGATGCATGATATTCAGTAATTAGCCACCGCCATCTCTCCTTTGAAAACAAAGTATCCTATCAATATTCATTTCTAGAGTTCAAAGATGCACATAAAATAAGATGTCCAGTATCAGAACAAACATCAAATGTTTTCTCGGTATCCAGTTTTACATCCTTCCATCTCAATAAAGCCAGACTATCCTCCCCCTAACGCTCACATCTCTGATATGCTTCTCAAGAGTCAGGAGGCCAGATGAATTCCCCTCAGTTGAAGACTCAGCCAACTCTATCAACTTGCTAAAGGTGATCCATCAAAAGAAGGTGGGGAGGAAGCGGGGAGAAAGAAGAGTCCTAATTGCTCTAGTCAGAGATGTCATTAGTTATGTACCTGGCTCCTATGAGGTCTGCATGGTATTTATGGAAATGGCACAGACCACAGGCCAAGCTGCCGAAGCAGACAACCATTTAACCTAAATATTATGTAGTACCACACATCTAAATGCCCCATTTAAAAGGTAATTTATTTTTAGAGAAACACCCTTTCTGATTCTTCAGTTCTGACATTTTATTTGCTCACGCTACAAAATTTTTATGTGGATTCCATGACCATTTCAACAAATTAAAGTTGCCTTTCCCCCCCTCCTGTTAGTAAAACCATGTAGAATAGTTTTTTGACTAAGTGATCTAATTTCATTGCTGTAATTTGTCAGATACAAACATTTTCTTTAACCCTCCAACTGAACATCTAGTGCCTTCTTTCTAAGTAAGAACACTACAATTAGAATCATGGGTTTCATTATTAGCTGTTTCTGTGCAATCTCAGGAAAGTCCCTAAAAGAGGAAACCATATTATTTTCTCTCCAGGAATTTAGTACAATTGCTACATACTCTTAAGAGTGTGACATGGTTCAACTGCTCATGTTTATAAACACTAGCAGATAGCAAAACGTGAGGAAAATGCATGATATAATTGTTCAAAATAGCACCTAAGATTTGTTATAAGAATGTGCTGTGCTGTGATTGGACAGACATAAATAAAAACTGCATGGTGTGATTACCTCTTCTCAATAGCGCACTCACACCAACATCTGCAAATGCCTACCATACCTCATTTTAAAGGATTTCCTGCACCTACGAAATATTAATGTATGATGAGAGAAAGATTTTTACAGGAAATAGTTCTGATAATTTGTTATCAGAATGAATTATGTTGAAATACCAACCAAGAATAAAGTAATGTACCCTTCATATGGAACCAATCCTTCATGTGGAGGGATTCTAGTCTTTCCTCTGGAGACTCATCCAATTATCTCTTTTTACTTAAGAATGATTTTTAGGGGAATGAGTGGTTCAAGTATTAAAATAGTAATGATATTAGCAAGACACACTTATTGAAGAGTTTTTACTTGGCTCATTACAACTGTTCTCAGACAAAAGGGTGCACCCCTCTGAAGACAACTAAAGTTGGTACAAAGATTCATCACGTAGAGTGAAAGGGTAGAAAGCGTATTATTTCCAAGGCAGAAATGTGGATATATGTCCACATATGTAATTGTGTAATTGGGATATATGTCCACACCCAAACATGTAATAAATCCTAGAACTAGAAAATGGTCATGGTGCTCTCACTGCTCTCACCATGGAGGCTGTCAGGCCGCCATCTCCAGAGTTTTCTTTGATGCCACCAATCACATCTCTCTGAAATATAGTTATCTCAGTTTTCTAGGTGCTTGACTGAAAATTTTTGCCTACAATGAAAGTATACTACAAAAAATTAGCTCAAGGCTAGTTTTACTATGTACTGATATATTCCTCCCCAATGCTAATGTTTAAAAAGCTAAACATAATAGCATGTAGCAAAGATCCTTAGCTTTTTAAACATTTTGGAATTCTGATTATAAATAATGACAGCCCAGATAACTGAGTTTCTTTTCTCTGACAATGTCTGTTTTCTTCCCAAACATTAATTACAAATACCATGGTCTATTCTGGTGCCATTAGAGAGTCCACTATGATAGGCTTTTGATGATTTCCAGTAGAGTTAACATGTGTCAACTCCTGTCCTCAGCAAGGCTAGCAGAAGGCACCGCTGGGCTGGAGTGAGAAAGCAAGTGTAAGTTTCCAAAACAGGTGTTACTGTTGACATAACCATTAAACACTGCCTCTCCACAACTCCTAGAAGAACAGGTACTTTCTCATTTCATTTTTTAATACAAATTCTTGTATCCCACAAAAAGCTGTATTCCTGAGAGAGTAATCAAGCCTACAGGGTACGTTCTCGTCATAAGACACCAAAGCTCACCCTCCAACCTTCTACTGCCAGTCTTTTCTGAATGCAGAAACTGAAACCCAGAGTAGTGGATTTTCTTATCCAAGACAAAAATCCTTCAGTGCATTTCCAGGAAGAAATCAATCATTACATAAACCAAGCATTCTCCAATAAGCTCCCACACCCCTTCCTCCAGGAAGGAGACGGACAGGTGACATTATACACACCAGTTTGCAGGTTCTGGCTGTGTCACTCTGAGCCAGCTGTTGCTCTGGGGCACAGATTTCCATCCTTTTCTACCCAACTCACTGTTCACTCACAGGATGTGCCACAATCCTGTCAGTACAAGGGGCTCCCAATCATGGTGATTGTCAAGGTGGGGGAGAAGGGGGAGGGAGGGAAGCCATCCCTAAGAAGGGGGATGGTAACTACAATGTGTAAAATACACTTCACATAATTAGGGGAAAAAAGAAAAATGATGTGATTCTGATATGGCTCCCAAGGATGGTTCCCTTTTCCTAAACTGATTATTCTAAAACCCCAGTCTGTGTCACTAAGTCTTTGGTTTGTTTTAATATAAAGAGGAGGCAAAACACCTGGAACACGAGGCTCTAGCACAAGCTGAAACTACTGCTCACACACATTCTCTTAAAGGTGATAAATGTATTTCCCAACCACACTGGATATGCAATAAATCTTCCAGATTTATTGAGAGTGTACCTTCTTAGTTGTCATTTCTGTCCAGCAACAAGGTAACTCCAGAGAACCACAAGCAAGGCTAATGACCAATCTCCAAACCCCACATGCAGGGTGAGCGGGCAATACCACGGCACAGGAGGCATCGTCACAAAAACAGTGAGTGCTGGGGGGGTGTCCCATTCTGTCCCCAGGCCGGTGACGCAAATGGTCAGCTCCCTGCGTCCAACCCACCTTCATCACTTCCACCTGCAGGTCCTCGTTGAGGGAAGGTGTCACTTTCACAGCATTCAGAATCTGATTGAGCAGCTGCTTCTCATCGGAGTTCGTTTCCATGGATACGAACCTCTCTTCTGACAGCAGCTTCTGTAAAGAGGCACAGGCAGCGATCACAGATAGGCTTGCCCTGCTGCCTTGTTCTGCAGCATCTCAGTGTGTGCTGAGGAGACTTCCTTAGGAAGCACAGAGCAAGAGGCCGCCAGTAAGGAGCCCAAGCTATATGCTGTTAACCTCTGGTAAATGGTTTTGGGAAAAGACTTTGTCCCACTACTAGACAATTCACCCTACATGCTGTAGCTGAACATCTAATGTGGCAACCACACCGGCCATCTGGGTGCTGGGGACAGAGGACGAAGGTGCCGAGGGGAAGCTGGCTCCTCACCAGTCACACTCACACACCGCTTTGAGCGCAGCTGTGTCACAGCAGAGAGAGTCTTGTAGACAAATTCACTTTGCAGATATTTGCCTTTTTTAACTTTCTTTTTTTTTTTAAATTTGAAAATCTATTTAATATAGAGTTAAAAAATATGGCAGCAGAGAAGACTCATTTATGTGACGGGTCCCACCGCCACCTGCTTCCCCCGTGCGTAGCCTGCACTTGCAGGACGTCCGTCTGTCTTCCACCCAGTGGGGCAAGTCCTAGTCTATTTTTTTAAATATATATTTTTATTGTTATTTATGTCTTTTACATTTTGTATTCCCCTTGGGTAGCCCACTACCAATTCACCCGTGATCCATCTCCATGGTCCCTTGTGTTCTTTTCTATTCCATTTTGTGCCCTTATCCCCCCCCCCGCCCCCTGCGGCTGAGTGTCTTTCTCCTATTTGGTTTCCTTACAGTCTCCTGTTATAAGTGAAACCATTTGATATTTTTCTCTTTCTTTCTGGCTTTTTTAACTTCCTAATGTGAGTTATCATTTACTTGGAAATGACTCATGAATCCATGAACCTCAATGTATTTTCATCAGAAAATGAACCCCCAGAAACCTAAAACAAGATGACATTCCTCAGCATGAGCTCTCCCGAGGGTCACTACACCTCACAGGACAACCCATTTCTATTCAGGACAATTCTTATTTCTTATAAAATGCTCCCACAGACTGCAGCCAAACCCACCTGTCTTGACTTCTACACCCTCCATATCCCTGGAGTCACACAGAGGAAGCTTCTAAAATATGTGGCACCAGCACTGAAGTCCATCTAAGTCTCTTCTCCATACTAAAATGCCTTGGGTGCCTTCAAATGTTCTTAGCATGATATTGTTTCACAGATGGTCTCCTGGGTAAGCCCTTTGGCTTCTAAAGGGATGGAACACCTGAGGGAGGTCTGATTTAAAGAGGAAGGCCTGTTAATGGAGAAAAAGGAACTCTTCTACACTGCTGGTGGGAATGTGATCTGGTCCAACCACTATGGAAAGCTGTATGGCGATTCCTCAAATTGCTAAACATGGAGCTCCCATACGACCCAGCAATACCACTTTTGGGAATTTACCCAAAGGACACAAAAACACTAATCCGAAAGGATACATGCACCGTATGTTCATTGCGGCACTATTCACAATAGCAAAGATATGGAAGCAACCCAGATGTCCAAAAATAGATGACTGGATCAAGAAGATGTGGTACATATACACAACGGAATACTATTCAGCATTCAAAGAAGATAAACACATGCAATTTGCAGTGACATGGATGGAATTAGAGGGAATCATACTCAGTGAAATAAGCCAGAAAGAAAAAGAAAAATATCGAATGGTTTCACTTATAACAGGACTATAGGGAAACCAAATAGGAGAGAGACACTCAGCGGTGGGGGCGGGGGGTGAGCGGGGAGGGGAGGATAAGGGCACAAAATGGAATAGAAAAGAATACAAGGGACCATGGAGATGGATCACAGGTGAATTGGTGGTGGGCTACCCAAGGGGAATACAAAATGTAAAAGACATAAATAACAATAAAAGTTAAAAAAAAATAAAGAGGAAGGCCACCCAGAGAGCACCCTACGGTACACTGTAGACTGCAGGCGATTGTGATGTGTTGATGTCGGTTCATTCTTGGTAGAAATAGGTACCATTCTGGTGACGGATGTTGACAATGGCGAAGGCCAAGCACGTGTTAGGGGGGTAGGAATATGTAGACAATCTCTGTACCTTCCTCTCTGTTTTACTGTAAATCTAAAATAGCTCTAGAAAAGTTGATCTTAAAATTGAAAGATGGCAGAGGGGAAAGACAAAAAACTAAGATGGGTTTTTGGTGGCACCAAATCTGGAACTGCCCACCTGCAGCTTAATGTGTTTATTGCTTAAAAACAAACACCAAAAAACTGTAATGCATAACTCTAATTGCACCCTCAGACCAAATTGGTCTAGTTGTCAGTCACAGCATATTCCATGCTGACTCACCCTGAAGCCCCTAATTCTCATTCACAAGGCTGCAATTAAACTGTTCTCCCGTCTGTCCTAGGGCAGCTGATTTTCGAGAATCTAGTTAAGTGTTTATATTTATCCGTGTTAAATTTGTCCTTGTCCAATTCCATGTAGACTATAGCCTATGAAGAACTTTTGGGGTTCTGATTCATCTGGCATAATCACTTCCTCTTTTAGCTGATGCCACTGCAGACCCAGGAAACAAATCTTTCAAACCCTCTTTGGGCTCCGTGATATTTTGGCCCATATTCCTTCCAGAAATTGTTCACTATTAGGTAGTGCAAGCCAGAGCAGCCCCAGGTTAAAGTTTATATACAAATCTGGTTTTAGTTAAAGACATCAAGACTCGGAAGCCCTAAAATTACCTACATTTGACAGAAGGTAACAGCATAGTGAAAGGAAGACAGGCCACCCACTAGGTCACTGCAGTGACCAGGCTTAGAAAACCCTCAGAAACAAGGTCCTATAAGTTAGAATGAGTGTTCAAAAAAAAGTGACTAAATGGAAAATCTATATATTACTAGAAAGAAAAGGGACATATGTGGCAAGTCAGAACCAACTCCCATTCATTTTGTGGTTTCACCAATAACTTTGGTGAAAAGCAAAGAGTTTTTAGTAACATTATTGATGATGTGTAAAATTTTCTAATGTTACTGCATATTAAAACATACATTATGTAATTCCAAGCTACTGAGTAGCAATTTTCTCCCTCTTCCATATGCGTTATCTTAAACAGTATTAGGAACCTCTCTTAACTTAAAGAGCTAATGATGAAATTGTACAAGCTGATGTGAAAAGCAACTGACAAAAGCCACCAAGCTATGGCCATCTGAATAAACCCCTGCAGGCCTGAGCTCACTGGGCTTGTTAGCTAGAAACCAAAGCACTTAAGAAGTCAAAGTGTTTCTATTGCCATCACCTTCGCACTGTTGGAATTAGATCTATTACGTGTGGTGTGAAACACAAATGAAATAATGCTCAGAAAAGGAAATGTGTTCAAGCAATCTGACTATCCTTAGTAAATCAAAATCCTTCTTCCCAATCTTTCTTTGGGAACAAAGCACATTAATCCATTTACCAACCTAAGTGTAGAGTAGAAAACAACATATGATCTTTCAGCTTACCATCAATTCTCATCAGGCAGAAGCACAGATATTGAATGTACCAAAGAATTCAGTTGGTCTAGAACTTGAGTCTCTAGGAATCCCTTACTCTCCTAAAAGCTGGACATCAAAAAAACTATTTCACTTCGGCTGGGCAATGTGGGTCCCCATAAATCAGTGTCAGCTGACAAAGGCCCACTAAGATGCTGCTATGCCCAGAGAAATACCAGTAAATGCAGGAAACTCCTGTTATACTCAGTCATTGTTACCTACTTGAGTTTCATTTCTGTCTGGGTCTTTAAACAGCGAGTATTTAAAATGTGAAATATTTGCTCTTTCAATGTGAAAGTGGTCTGTCAATTTCCGCCGCCCCCCCCCCCCCCCACACACACACAAAGTGCACGCCGTACCTGTATCCCTGCCAAGGCATGTTGGGCCAGCTTCACATTTTTGGACTCCAAAGCCAACTGGAGAGGCAGCAGGCATTTCTCCCTGGCAAACACATAAATAAAGACAACATGTGAGCTCAGCAAAGCTGGCAGTCAAGTGATAAAAGCCTTATGTACAACTACCCCCACAAGCTGCTGCTCACATACACAACACTATAACCAATAATGAAAATGTAGATGGACTTGGAAAAAAAAACCACACACACAGCAAAGAGAGCTGTGCAGAAATAATAGCATCTAGAAGCTAATAATGTTATGAGACTCCCAAACACAAGGAGTCTCAAACAATGGTTTTGGTGCATTGATTATTTATTACATGGTAGGACTTTAGCTGCCCATGACAAGCCCTGTTCTTTCCCAAGTGCACATAATTGCTTGACCCCAGTACGCCTGGGAACAGTGCTAGGGAGTATCATTCGTGTAGGTTTCTGTGCCTTGTTTACCTCTCTTCTTCACCTCAGAAGTAACTGCATCACAACTCTGCCTCATCAGTCAAAATCAAAATTTGATTGTCAATTTTTCCCCAACTCAAAGTGGCCAATAACTAGTTATTTTAAAATTTGCTCTCTAGTCTCCATTGGGTATCTGAATTTTGTGACTGGTTCTGAACAAACAGGTTTCTGAGGCAAATAGAAAAACAAATGAACCTTCCAATATAGCCTTTAAATTGGCTCCTATCCTAGTTTTACATTTACCAAAGAGAAGTACCTGGTATCATGGGAGAAATAAGCAAACAAACAAAAAAGAAATGGAGCGCTACTTGAAAATTTTAAAGATTAAAAAATCTAAAGAACTGGGCATTAAAATATGTGATGAATAAACCGAAAGGGCCACAAAAAGAAACATCTTTCTGCTAGAAGCATTTAAATAATTAAACAACAGACCAAGAATTTTAATCAACCCATTATTTCCCTGTAGATTTATTCTGGCACAAACAAATGAAATGTGACTTAATTTTACCAGGTTCCTCCACTCTCACTCAGAGTAATCCCATTTTTATCTGTTTTATATTTTCAGCACATGCTAAAAGATTCATTGACTTGAGAGGGTGTGAAAGTCACAGGGTAAGACTTTAGGATTTCATCTTTGGAGAAACAAGGGTCACTGTTACAGAAAACAATGAAACAGAAATTTAATTGTTATCTCTGACTGCTTCCTGCCCCCACCCCCACCCCAGCTCTGCTGCTTTTCCGTGGATTCCTCTGTCAGCAGCTCCAGGGCAGAAGATGCAACAGCTCCAGACACTCCCTAGGGCCAACCACAAAGACAGAGCACAATCAAGAAGAACAGTCCTTCTCACTTCTCCCTTCATGTACCCAGTATTACAATACCCACTTTTATGGGATGGCCGATTAACACTACAGACATTTTTCATGAGATATCCCCTGACAGATGGATAAATTATCCAACTGTGCTACTTTCATTTGGGTGGCCATAACTTTCTCTCTCTCTTATTGTCATCTTCTCAAAATTACAAGGCAAACATGGACAGGCAATAAAAGCAGTAATAACAGGCGTTTCCACTTTGGTTTCTTTTGTGTAGTCACAACTAATTTATAAGCTTGGAAAAATTAATCAGAAGGATGAAAGTCAAGAATGAAGTAGAGATAATGGGCAGATGGAATATTAACACAAGAGCTTCAGAATTTCAGTGGGAAACCCTTGAAACAATCAAATTTCCATCAGGATGAATTCACTGTGAAACAACCTTCACCCAGGAATCGGGGTCAGTACACCAAGCAGTGCTGAGGTGCAACACTGTCTCGGAGCCTGGAGTAGAGACAATCTGTTGAGTGCCTGTGTGTGGAAAACGCACAAGAATCACACATGCCTCACCAAGAGCAAGGAGCTGGAGTGGAGGCCACGTTCAACAGCAAGGACCTTTCTGGAAATGCTGAGCCTGCCAACCCTTGGGGAGCAGCATGTTTGCCGACCGATGACCGCATACCTGCTATTTTGCCATCCTCAGGATCTGTCCCTGAAGTCCTCTTCCCCCTCTCTCACCTACTGCGACATCTACACAATTTAGACTGTAGACCTGAGCCTGGGCGCTGACAAATGCCAGGAGCCCTGGTTTGCAGCACAATCCCAGGGGACATCACTGGGCTTCTTCTCATGTTAGATGGTTGCCGGGCAGGACTGGAAGATGTAATAGGTTCAGGGAGGTTTTGGCTATGTTGAAAGCTATCATTATTTAGGTGAACATGAGCTGTGGTATCTTGCAGACCTGGATTCATATCCTAATCATTAAAAACTCTGCAACCATAATGAAGATATTGAACTGTTGGGTCTTAGCTCCCCAGTGCAGAGGAGGGGCACCATAAGACCAATCCTGCAGAGCTAGAGCAGGAGTACTGATATATGTGTCAGGGACTGGAAAATTTCTTCCATGAAGAGAAGATAATAAACATTTCAGGCTTTCGGTGTCTGTCCTAACTACTCAAATCAGCCATAGCACAAAAGCAGTCATGGACAATATGTGAATCAATGAGCCAGTAAAATAGTATGTACAAAAAGAGGCAATGGGTCATATTTGACATACAGATTATAGTTTGCCCAGCTCTGATACAGACAAATATAGGCCAAGCAGAGATCCCAATTTTTAGCACAAATAAGCAGTTGTATCCACCACAGTATCCATAAAGCCTGCTGCATAGGACATGGGACTTCCTATTAATGGAGGGTCTCAGCAAAACCAATGGCAGCACTGAAATTCTTAGAAAGTGAGTTCAGTGAGAAGGGAGGTTGAGAGACTACATCTGGGCAATAAACGAAAGCACTCCATCCATCCAATCATCTGCCCAGCTAACATTTGAGTACCTGCTATGTGCAAGACAGCTTGGCGGGTGATTGAGACACTAACAAGGAACAAAACAGAACAGATACTTGCTTTCGTTTTTACTTGTAGCATCTATAGTTTATTTGATCTGTCAAATATTTATTATACCTGTTACTAGGGCCTTAAATTGGTACTCACCCTAGTTTTACACCTAGAAAATGGGGGTTCAGAGAGGACTTGCTGCCTGCCCAAAGCCACACAGCTAACATCTATTGGACACACTTAAAGCCTGAATCTGTCTGATTCCTAAGACCAGGTCTCTAAGGAACAGACAGATCTCTTTAACCTCGTTTGGATCATGAATACAAAAAATCTGGCTGAAGACCCTCTTCCTAGGGAGTGCACAATTACTTCAAGGGATTCACTGTCCCTCCTCCCTCCAGCACCAAATGCACGTGAATCCCAGGTGAAGAGCCCCTGCTCTGGGGGAAAGGAGCACAGCAGAAACCTCAGTGACTCAGAGAAGCGGTCCTGTACCCTGGATTTAGGGTTTTCCTGGGATGGGCTTTACTGGGCCCCGCAGTGGAGAGCTGTCTTTGAGACTGTGCATGTCTCTGCGTGTGCAGGAGATGGGCTTACTAATTTTCAGATCCAAGGCCTTCCAACCCCTCAAACCCTATGATCCCCTAGATGGGCGTTACAAGCCTCAGATCTGACTTCCACAGGAAAAGAACACGTGCAGAAATGAAACGGGGGCACAGCTGATTTCATCGCTTGCTCTCTGATGTCATGAAAATCCTGCTGCCTTCGTTTTTTGAAAATGATTTTAAAAAAAGAGAATAGAAGGCCTGTTAATTGGAGTTCAGGATTAAATTTGTAATGAAATGCAACCTGACACACACTTAGTTCCCTTTGCACATGCTGCGTGGGAATAAACTGTCTTTTGATCTTTTTAGAAGCTGCCTCATTGGGAAAAGGGCATACCAAAAACCAATATTCAATTGCATGAAGTGATTATTTTTTATGCACAGGCATGTGCAAATCCACTCTTGCCTAATTAAATAAAGGCAGCAGCCCCAGGTTTCATGTCCTGACATGTCATTATTTCTGGAGACAAGTAATTGTCAGTGCAGCATATGCATGAGGAAGACTTGGTCCCCTGACACTGAGTCGGTGGTGTCAAGGACACTGAACCTATCTCCTTAATTGCACTGTCACGGTTCACAGACCAGCTTTATTGGGTTGGAAGACTACAAAGGACAAAGGGAAATTAAAATAGCTGAATAGGGGAAAAGTTAGGATTTACCAAAATTTAACTTCCAATATGTTGAGCACAAACATGAGCTTCAATTAAAACCAAATATATTCCTGAATGTTAGGCTGATTTTGCTTTGATGCCCCATGTGGGAGGGGGCACAGAGATAGCTTTGATTTCTAGGGTCTGCTTACACTATCTGATTCTAGGATTCTATGATCTGAGCCATATATCCAGCAACTGTGTGGATTCCTTCGCCTTCCTTACATGCTCTGGTTGGAAGTCAGTGGCCTGGTATGTGCAAGTACCAATTTATACATTCATATTTACTATTTTACTTAATTGTAACTTTTGAAAGCAGAGATTTATTGTTAACCTAACAGAGATGAGATTACCTATCCAAGGTCCCAGTTGTGATTTAAAGTTGGACCACTTGTCTTCAAAACTCATGTTCTCAGGCCTCTACCACAATGCCTACACCAGCAGACAGCTCCCACCAACTGTCGCAAATGACAGACCGCTTTCAAGAGAGCAATTCAAATGGACACCAGGTTAAAGGAGGGGGTTCAGCATCGAATAAATAATGTCAATAATCTCATGTTGAGGGGTCATTTATGAAACAATGCATTACATTTGACAGCTGGTGTGAGGTTACACAGAAAAAAACTGGCTTTGGAATCAGTTGCTGGCTTCAGCTACAACCATCATTTTCCTTAGAGGTGATGGTCTTTCATAATTTGAGTTCAGTAGGCTGTTCACCCCTGCTTGTCGCATGGTGTCATGCTCGTTTATGAAAACTGTTTTCAATGGTTTGTATCAATATTGATGGTTCTTTACTGACTAGGCTTTTACCAGAGCCAATTCCATTGGGCCAAATGGAGTGAATTGGTTTTTTAACTGATTTTCTCTGCAATAAAGATAAAATGTTTATTTCTATTTTAATAAAATATCTTTATGCAGTCGGTTTCACTTCTATTCCACAACAAAAATTAGATTTATCCTTCAGGATGTGTTTCAGGCCTTAGGGATATGGCTGTGAACAACCTAAAATCCCTTTTCTCTTGCAGGATTTCTTAGCAGGCCTATTGCAATTATTATGCAACTGCCATTTCCGTAGGTCAGAAAAGGTTGAATATCAACAACTTCATGTGATTCAATTTATTAAAATCTTAAACAATGTGATTATATAGCTCATATTTTCTCTGAAGATATAAACTTTTATTATCTATCATTTTATTATAATAGGCATACATGTACATAAAAAAATTTCAAATAGTACAAAGGAATATTCAGCAATGAAAATAAATTAGGGCACCAGCTAAGAAAGAACTAGCTTGAATGCTGACAATGGGTATTTCCACATAGTGGCATGGTTGTTTTTTTTTTTTTTTAATACTTTCTATTTATATCAACTTTTAAATAGTAACTCCAGAATATCTGCAATCTGAGGAAAATATTTTGAAAGCAACTGGTTCCTCACCAAAACAAGCATCATAGCATTTCCTTCTCCTATTCAACTTAAAAAGGTAAATCAGCTTACACACAGACAAAATATTAAATATGGAACTCATAGGGTCCTATTTATTTTTCCTGGTACTTACAGCAATTGTCCAACTCTACAGTAATAATACCTACTGCTACAGTCCATAAAGAAAACCTCCATTTACATTATGGGCCTCACTATGCTCAAAGATTTATTTTTGTAGTGAAAGAACAATAGCAGGCAACTAAGCAGGTTTAATAATCCACTGAAATACTACCTAGATTTTATCTTTGCTATCTGATATGTTCCATTTTAAAAATAGACGGCGAAAGAGCACAAAGCAACATATATAACAAAACATCTTGCTACATTATCATGCTAGGATAATGGGTCTATCTTTTCATTTTAAAGTTTTCAAAAAATATTAGTGCAATATTTAAGAAATACAAAGCACTACAGTTCAAGAAGACAATTTATAAGGAGTACCTTTCTATGTACTTTAAATTTTTTTCCAGTTTTACTGAGATATAACTGACATATAACATTGTATAAATTTTAGGTGTACAGTAAAATGATTCAATACATGTATATACTGCAAGTGATCCCCATAGTAAGTTTAGTTAACATCCATCACCTCACATTGTTGTGATTTTTTTTCCTGTGATGAGAACTTTGAAGGTCTATTGCCAACTTTCAAATATACAATATAGTATTGTTTACTACAGTCACCATACTATGTATTACACCCCCAAGACTTACCTTTGAAAAAATGAAAAACAGATTATGGTTTGGTTTTTTCACCTGCAATCCAGGATTATCAATATTAATACTCTTGCTATAATATTTAAATTTATATACTCAAGGGCATAAACACTAAAGGGTTTTATTTTTTTCCCCCCAAAGGAAAAAAATGACACGAAGCCCATAGTAATCATAGGGAGGTTGTTCTAGACTTCATTTTTCCTACAAGTACTGAGTATTTATTAGAATCCATGGGAAGGCCAAGGACAGCACCGCATAGCTCTGTCCCCACCACAGAGACAGACTCTGCCAGGCAGGGCTAATAATCACTCTCCAAACACAAGCTTAGAGATTTCAAGCCCCACAGCCTCTCGATCCAAACAGCCATCCACCTGCACAGATGCCACCAGCCTTTGTGCTTCTGCTTGACCCGACCAGCTTTTCTCGAGGCCCTCCTGGTTAGTGCCTTCCCACCCCCAACACAGGGTACCTGGCTGGTATACTGTTACTTCATAACTATGGGGGGGGGGGTGTTGTGTAGAGGGAGGGAAGTGCATAATCAACTGGTAATGAAGTCCTGAAATCTACTACTAAGCAAGCAAACTACTTTATTAGCATAAATGACCAAAAAAAAATTAAACTTATACATAAAAAATGAGAGCTCCAGAAGTTCATGCTGATTTTTGACCAATTGTTAGACTCATAACTATAATGAAGGAAAAAGTAACATGATTTTTTACAATGCTTTTGCTGGTAAGGTACTTTATAGTACAATATGATTTTTTTTTTCATTTATTTATACATGCAGCTGGGGTACAGGCCAGGTGTGTGGAGTGGTGAGGGGCTTCACCAGAGACAGAGTGGGGAGCAGAACAGGCAGATCAGAAATACACTGCTGAGAGGAGCAGCGGTTGAGGCAGGAGAGGTCTGCTGCACCATGTGGGATTCTCCCCGGCTGGGCGTCGAACTCGCATTGCTGCCGCCGACAGCTCCACAGCACAGCACTTAACCGCTGCGCCACCAGGGAGGCCCTATAGTACAATTTGATTTTCAATTGTCCTTACATTATTTTTTAAAGAACTAAGATGAATGACTGATATAGGTACACACAGGATGGAATATATTCTGCCATAAAAAGGGAAGTCCTGTTATTTGTTACATCAATGAATGCAGAGGACATTTTGCTAAAAGAAATATATGAACTCACTTAATTGTGGAAGCTAATATGGTCAAACTCAGAGAGGAGCGGGTGGCTGAGGTGTATGAGGGTGGGCAGAGCTATGTAAAAGCTTCCAGGTGGAGGATGAGGAAGTCCTGGGGTCTCAAGGACTACAGGTCACTGTATGCTTGAAATCTGCTATGAGGGTAGATCTTACATATTACTTACACACACACACACACACACACACACACACACACACACACACACACACACTATATGACGTGATGGCTGTGTAACTGACTTGATTGTAGTAATCATTTCACAATGTATCTATCAAATCATCAAACTGTACATCTTAAACAGAAGATTTTATCTGTCAATTATACCTCAAAGTTGGGAAAAGAAACTGACACCTTTTTATATTTTGAAGTTATAACCTCTGTCCCCTGCTACAAACTGCAGTTGCTTCTCCATAGGCATCAAAAATCACTTTCAGCTGTCAATGTATAGAGATAATCTCCCTTAAGCAATTCATTTTGGCAGTAAGCATCAGACAGAGAACAATGATGTAAAATGTTATTTTCCCATAAACAGCAACTTCTCCCAGCAGTAATATGTTCGTGGTGTTTCAACTACTGAATATCCCAATAGATACTGCACTGCAAGCACTTTTTAAAAATAGGCCTGTGTGAATGCCAAAAAGAGGCTGGTTTGGTTCTTTATTAGCTGTCTGCTTTAAATATATAATCGACTCCACCCTCTGTCTCGCAGCCTGTCGAGTCAGCTGAGTAAGATCTACATGAATCTTCCACTCAGTAGCCTTAAATGGGGCAGAATGCAATGTGGAGACGAGACTGTTTCTCAAGATAAATTTCATTTTCGAGATTGGGTTTGTGTCTGGGCCCAGGGTTATCTGTCAGCCTCACACAAATGGCCTTGGAACGCAGTCACCAGGCAGGCACTTGTCCGAACAACCTTTCGTCAGCATCAGGCTGCTAGATTCCACTCGGGCCATCTCACATCTCTGATGCATCCTATGACCTTCCCAAATGAAAAAGGTAACGAAGAAAAACGAATATGCCCACTGCTGTTCTTATACACGGAGAAGAAAAAAACAACAGTGGCAGACTCTTCACTTAGTGAAATGATTAGCGACCAAGAGTCAGTAAAGCTACGACAGTGACAGCTGCCTGCCCACAGCCTCAGCACCAGCCATGCAAAAATGGACCCGCAAAGGACTGAGAGCTCTGACTACTCAGGAGAGTCCAAACATGGGAGGGCAGCAGTTACTTATAGCCGCAGAGACCACAGGAGCAAATGCAACATAGTCGCTTGCAACAGGCTGGGATGTAAATGCCAAAGTTCATCTACAATGCCCACAAAGTCAGTGAAAGGAAGCTGAGGCCCTGATAAAGACGTCCACATGGAAGAAAGGGCAATCAACAACTTTTTTCATGGATTCAAATTTTCTGAATACTGTTATTCTGGTGTAATTATCATTTTTATTGGCCACATCTCATTTCTAAGGCACACTTCTAGCAAGGAAAAGTGTCTCTCCTTTAACAAGGCAAAATAAGGACCTTGCTGATTTTCTATTTTATCAGTGGAAGAGGTTCCTAAACTCCAGAAAACTGATTGACCCCACCAACAAACACTCTCCCCAGTTGCGCAAATGCCTTTTAACTAGGGTGACTCACTATTCATGTCACGGTGATTTTCCACCTGTGTCAAAAGACATCAAGGCACTCTCAGTTCCAGCCTGGGAAGATGGACACATGCTGAGCAGGGCCAAAATGACCAGGAACCCTGCTGCTGAAAGACAAGGTCAAATCAACCTGGGACATCAATGTGCCCATTGATATCAGCACTCGCTCATCAGCATTCTCCACGGCAGGTCTAGGGGACTCCATCCCTCTGACGCATTCCTGTGCAGGCTAGGCTCTGCCTAGTCATCCCTGGAAGCCAGAGCTATCCTGATGGGGTGCTACCATGGCTGGGTCTACTCCACTGAAAAACAGGGTGTCTGGGCTGGGAGCACTCTGCTCTAACTTAAATATGAAGGCTATCAGGAAGATCACAGTATCATGGAAGGCAATAGGCCTGTTAAAAGAATTCTGGCCCTACTCAGAGATCTGTGGTTTAGCCCCAGTCAAAAACAGTGGGGTGTAACCCTTGGGCATGTTACTTAAACTCTCTGGAGCAGACACTAGGAAGGTTCTGTCCTTCCTGGCCTCCTTCATAAGGATGGGAAAGATAAACAGTGGAAGATGAAGAGTTTGAAAGCAAACATCACATTGAAGTATCAGGGAGGTGAAGTGAGGAGAGCAGCAAAGTCTAAGAGAGTCCTCATTGTCCTGGTGTGTGTTCTCTGTCAGTCTCAGCTGTCTGGTCTGCCAGGTGGGGATGGCTCAATTACCTCTTCCAATTCGAGTAGCCTCGTCTATATTCAAGTGTGAGGCCAGTAGTATTAGCAGCCTTCTTAGCCACTAGATTCCATCTCTGTTTTGGCTGCTATGTTGTCAGCCCCTGGTAGTTCATAAGGTTCGCATAAGCCTTTCCTGACAATCCCTGTTTCCAACTTTTCTAGCTTCCCTATGGCTCTGGAAGACCTTTTTGCTTTCCTGACAAAGAGGACCACACCTGTTTTGTTGGCACTGCCTCTCTGCCGTTAGTCTTTTTGCCTTCTGTCTTAGATGGGGTTGTGATGACTGTACCACAAAATGGCTATTGCAACTCCAAAGAGTCAAATATCATAGAAGACCAAGAGAATCCTGGAGATACCAGGGCTGAAAGCTGACTTCCAAACTACCAATTACGGAGGGAAAGAAGCCCTATTTCATTGAAACCACCATTAGTTAGGCTTTCCCTTATTTAGAGCAGTCAGCACTCAAAACTTACATACCCCATTAAAGTCACTTCCTAGAGAGGAGCCAATATTCAAGTAATTTCACACATGCCTCCTGCCCCAACATATTTTCTAAGGTGAAATAAAGGACTAGATAGGGACAACAATAATTCTTATCCTAACACATGTAAATGATAGGTATTTGGTAAATATGAACTAAAGACATAAAAAATACTAGAAAATAGAAAATGTTCAAGTCAGAGCTGTACTTTAACCTCTATCCTAGATTAGCTGCAGGACAGCGAACAAGTGGTTTCACTTCACTCTGTTTTCTATCATTAAAATATTATAGTAGTATAAAACATTATACTGATACCTATTTGTAGTGGCAGGAAAACAAGGAAGCGCAGGTTTCCTGTGGAGCTGCACAGACAGGCCTAAAGGAGGAGTTCTGGAGTCCTCGGTGGCTTTTTATGCTTTTTAATGGTTTCTTGTGGAGAGGCAACCAGGTACAGGGCAGGCAATGGGGCCAGGGGGCTGGGGGGCCAGGGGGAGCCAGGAGGCTGGCAAATCTTCACTTTCTCGGGCTCTCTGGTGGCATCTCGTGGCCTCTGCTGCACCCCAAACGGAAGGTCCTCTGCTTCTTCTCTGTCTCTGCTGCTTCTGCTGCTCTCTCTGCTTATAAGCCCAGTCTCTGGCCCTGGTGTGCACACTCACACAGGCCCACACCCTCTTCCAGGTGTCCACCATGAGGCATGCGAGTAGGCCTGCAGAGGTCCACCATTGAGGGGAGGGCGGAAAAACCTGACAACTCTTGTTTACCCTACACGATTACACATATTGTGTAATTTAGTAAGATAATTTCTAAAGCCATTAGTACAATTCCAGGCACAATCAATGCTCCATATACAATAGCCTCGGCTATTGTAGGATGAGAACATTACAACGGGGGCCTGGCAGGGAAGAGTCTAGCTGCTATCATTTTGGGCAGCAAGGCTATGATATGCATCTATGTGCCCAGGGGGTGGGAGAGAATGCCAGGCCCCCACCTCAAGCCCCCACACCTTGCAAATGCCACAAATGTCTCAGCTCACCTCTCTTACTGTTTCTCTGGAGTCACCCCACACTGAGGCTGTAGTGAGGCAGCCTGGTGTGGGTAGGCAGAGGGGCCAGGGGCTGGGAGGCCTGCCAGCCCCCGCCAAGTCTTTACATGTTCTTCTTTGGGCCCTCCCTCATCTCACGGTCCTGCCTCCTGTAGTCACGGGTCCTCTCCTAGCCACTGTCTGCTGTAGCCGTCTCTGAGAGACGCCGCCCTTATAGCGCTGCCCTCCGAGGCACAGGTGTGCACGCTCACACATGCCCACACACTCTCCAGGTGTCCCCCATCAGGCCTGCGTGCCCCGAGCCCACGCTCCCAGGCGCTTCTGCATTCAAGGCTGCGGCTGACAGTCGCAGAAGCCAACAACTAAGCCTGCCCATCTCACTTACCCTACATAAACTCACCCTGCAGAAGAAATAAAAGTAGCAACAAAATGGCTAGAAGGCAGCCAGACATGAGGAAAAGGATCCTGCTGATGGATCTTTACACTCATTATGGCGGCCAGGCACCTGGGCACCCCTTCCCTGCCCGGGGCCCAGGGACGCACGGGGATTCCTCTAGCGTCAGCGCAGAGTGAGAGTGCTTCAGCTGCGAGCAAAGCCCAGCTCCCGGAGCAGGTTAAGGAAGAAGGTATGTTGGGTCCAAGTGCTCCTAAGACAAAGCCAAGAGCCCCAATTTTCGCCATCTTTCTGATCTGCCCCCCCCCCCATGTCAGGTCTATACCCCTGGTGGTGGGAGCACAAGCAGCACCAAGTATGACCTGAATGTGCTAAGCCCCAGAGGAATAAAGAACTTTATCTTCGCAGGACTGAGACACATTTCTCTCACTTTCCATGCTGGCCGGTTTGATGCAGGGCAAACCCATGGCTAGACAGTCTACCTACACTGGGGCAGCCTCCTTTGAAGTGCAGGGCTAGAAATAAGGCAGAACTCGATACCCAATCAAGGTGGGGGTGGGTGAGTGCTGGGTAGGCAAACGAAGGTTTCTGTTCCAGAGGAAAATGGTGGAAGCCCCAAAGAATGGACAGATGCCAGTAATTACCTCCCAAACTAAGAAAACCCTGGCAAGTCTTCTGGATAAAAAATGAAACCATTCTCTTGAGGCAGCCGAGTTACAGAACTACTGGAAATCTGGCTTCCTCCTCCCCTCTCCTAACTCCATCAACAGCCACCTTCATCATGGACTGCCACAAGAGGTCACTCAAAGAAATTGCTTAGTCTGTGCACAAAAGTGGAAGAGGAACACGCTGATAGAGCAAGACCGGATTCCAGTTCCCTTCTTTCTCTGCCAGAATTCATTTTACAGACATTTAAAACTGCCATACAGAGAAGTTTTTCAGATCGCACCTGCTCAAGCTGATTTTTTAATAATGTTCAAGGACCCACTAGGTCTTCTTATATTCTTAGGAATGGGCAATAGCATTACTTACATCATTCAGATTCTTATCTGCTCCTTTGGTCCTGAAACCTTGGTCTCCTATCTCACACTTTGAAACTCAGCACTGAAGGACAAAAAAACAACCCACCCTTAATTATACTGCAAACTGCCACACATGGTGAGTCTATTTTATCGGCTAGATATTCTACTGAATGCTGTGATGCATAGTCTGAAAAATATTATCTTATTGGACACTTTATGTGTCTTCATAAGCACCGACTAAGGAGTAGTGCATTGTGTGCAGGGCTTTTAGAGGGCAATGTCCATAGCTGGGGGGTTGGAGAGGGTGACCCGGTGACAGAGAGCCACCTCCCCAAAGCACAGCCACATGCATGCTGCGCAGCCACGGCTGGGGTGCCCAGGCAAGGCCAGGAAAAGCAGGGCTGAGAGCAGCTCCTGCTGTCCTGGAAGAGGAAGAATCAGTGACTCTGAGGAATGAATGTTTCCAGATTCTGCATCTAAAATGGTCAAGAAATGGTTCTGAAAGGTCACAGCTATTTTCATTCTCAAGATCCCGTTTACTTCTGAGATTATCAAAACAGAATATCCATAATTATCTGAAAAAACAATTAAAGGTTCTCCTCCCATTTTAAAGCAACAGATTGTAACTGAATAGAGAAGCAGAGCTAAGAGTCTAGCTATTTCCTACTAAGCCTGATATTATTAAAGCAATTTGGGGGGGCTTCCCTGGTGGCCTGGGGTTAAGTCTCAGCAGTATCACCGTGACAGCCTGAGCTCGATTCTGACCAGGGAGCTGACCCACATTGCACAGCACACCTCTCCTGCCTCACCTGCTGCTCCCCTCAGCAGTGTATTTCAGTGGATCCACCTGTTACGCTCTGCAATCTGTCTCTGGGGAATCTCTCACCCCCCCCCCACACCTCTGGCCTACACCCCAGTTCGTCTATGCAAAAATAAAATCTTAAAAAAAAAGCGATTTGCAAAATGTATAGAATTCTTTAGGATTTTTTTGTTTTGAAAATGGTAACTTTCAAACAAAATGTCACTTATATTAACATTTATTTATATTGTATTTGCTATTTTATCTTTTTATTATTTTTTTATTTTACATTTTTCTTTTCCAAAATTATGTTCATGAAGGTTATACTGGTTTACAACACTATGTATGTTTTAGGGGTGTATATTATTTTAAATGAATATTTAAAAAATGTCTATATTAATTTCTAATATGGTAAAAGTAGATGGACATAATCTAAATTTTTAGAAAGCTCCTTGGGGTCCTCAATAATTTTTAAAACTATGAAAGGTCTGATAAATACTGCATGAATATGGTGAAAGGGATTAAAGAAAATATGTATACATCATGCAATAGTTTTCAATTATAAAAAGGAAATCTGCCATTTGTGACAGCAGGGATGATCCTTGAGGGAGTAATGCTAAATGATATAAGTCAAACAAAGACAAATACTATATGAGCTCATTTGTAAGTGAAATCTGAAAAATCTGAACACATAGGGCCTCCCTGGTGGCGAGGCGGTTAGGTGCTGTGCTGTGGAGCTGTCAGCAGCGGGGACTCGAGTTCAACACCAGGCCGGGGAGATTCCCACATGGTGCAGCAGACCTCTCCTGCCTTGCCTGCTGCTCCCCTCAGCTGTGTTTCCGTGGATCTGCCTGTGCTATTCCCAACTCTGTCTCTGGTGAACCCTCTCGCCGCCCCATGCCTCTGGCCTGTACCCCAGCTCGCATGCATAAATAAATAAATCTTTAAAAAAAAATAAAAAATTTGAACATAGAGAAACAGATTAGGTTGGTGGTTGCCATAGGCAGGGTGTGGAGTTCGGAGAAGTGAAAGTCAAAGGGTACAAACGTTCAGTTATGAGATGAATTAAGTCACAGAGGTATAATGTAGAGCATGGTGACTCCAGCAAATTATACTGTATTGTACTGAAAGTTACTGAAAGATTCTTTTTTTTTAGTTATTTTTAACTAAGGTAATATTGGGGTACCCCCATCATGAATTACCACCAGAGTGCATCCAACACCAACTCACCTATATTCCACCACCACAGACCATTATGCTTCCCTCCCTCCCTGTCCCTTCTCCTATCCCCACCCACTTGGTGTCTCAGTTCTGTAGTCAGCTACCAAGGGTTAGTTTTTCAGCTTGTCTTTATCTGACTATTAATTTAGTTACTTTATATTCCATGTGTTAGTGACACCATCCGGTATTTATCTTTCTCCTTCTGACTTATTTCACTTAAGTCACTGCTGACTTATTAGCATTATCCTTTTCCCATCTAGGCTTCTATCCCAAAAATTCAAAAACACTCATTAGAAAGGAAACTTGCACTCCCATCTTTATTGAAGTGCTATTTACTATAGCTAAACTATGGAAACAACCCAAGCGCCCCCAAAGAGATGAAAGGGTAGATCTTAAAAGTTCTCACCATACACGGAAAAAAATGGTACCTATGTGAGCTGGTGGACACGCTAAACATCTTATGAAATACGTTGCTTTACTGTACGGTGCCTTATCAAGCTTTACATAAATCTGTTCACAAACTAAAGGTTTGCAGCAGCCTTGCTAGTCTACTGGTGCCATTTTCAACAGCATGTGCTCACTTTGTGTATTACATTTTAGTAATTCTGACAATATTTCACACTTTTCACTGTAGTTACTTCTGTTATGGTGATCTTTATCAGTGACCTTCTGCTGTCACTACTGTACACACGTATACGTGTTAAAGGAGAGACAGTAGGCGCCGAGTGGAGTCATTTGCCCAAAGCTCATGTCACCATGTTAATTAAGACTTAACACCCAATTTATAGTTTCAACCTCCCCAGGAGTAGAATCTTAAACCAGTCAATCTAGAATTACCTAGTGAGCACTAGAGAAATAATCTGCCTGATCGGCCCCTGTCATCCCCCAGAAAGTGACCTTGCCAAAAAACAATCCATTCTTTGCAGGTAACTTCCTTGTCCCACCCACTTCTCCCTACAAGTCTTAATTCTGTACAGCTCTCCAGAGCTCTTTTCTCTCTGCTAGATGGGATGCCGTCTGATTCATGAATGGTTAAGTAAGGTGAGTAAGATCTTTAAAATATACAGCTGAATTTTTTAATAACATATATTGCAAATTGTCATATTGTGCACCTTAAACTTACATAATGTTACGTGCCAATTATATCTCAAAAAAGCTGGGAGAAATATATATATATATATATATATATATGACAGTAACAGGGAGGGACCTCAGATCAGCTCTGTGGGCTAGAAGCTTCTCTTCAGCTTGGTTGCTTAGGAATTATAAGAGAAAGTGGGAGCTTTCCTCTGAAAAGGAGGCAGCAGGCAGGTATGCTGAGCCCATGTAAGGGAGATGAGTCCACCTCCGTGGCCTGAGTGGGGTCTCTCTAGACCTGTCTCCTCTGTATCTACTAGTCAGTCAATGATCACAGCAGTGAAACAGGACACTTTACAACCTTCCAGGGTCCATTTCCATTTATAGAAGCTCACAGGCTCAGGGTCCCAATGCTCATATGTTGGAGAACTAGGATTGGACACAGGACTTTATATATTACAATTACGTGTCTACTTCCATTTCAGCAAGTGGTGGCTCTTGGAGAGGAGAGAGTTTGAGGCTAGTCCCCCACTGTGTTCCCAGCACACTTGCTTGCTGGGCTCTGACTCCAAGGCCAGGTCACCCAATGCCACCAGCCACGGCCTCTTCTGCCACATCGCAGCTCCGCCTTCTATCTTCCTACTACCAATACGGAGGCCGGCATCCAAGACTGAGCCGCAAGGCAATCACCCCACACAAATATTTAATGAAGGCGTCCTCTGTACTGGCTTCCTGGGCACACACACCTTAAACTAACAATTGTTTCTTTTCTTAATCAAATATCCTATCGACTTGAAATTACATCTCTGCTTTTAGTATCTCTGAAACATGAGTGTGTCCCTATGCCCATTTTCAGCAAATGTCACATTATTAGCCTTGTTTTCCCTATCCAGATTTATTTCCCAGTTGGAGATAAAAATTGTTGTGTGGCTACAGCCTCCCTCATCCAACTCCATGCCGGGCAGCCTCTGGGCTTCGCTCTCCTCCCCCCAGCCCCTATGCAAAGCTCGACAGTTTCCTGGTTTCTCCTCTACCAAGGCCTCTGAACTCAGCAAACAAAACCCCTTTGTATTCGAAGGTTTTTTTCCTCTCAGCTGATAAATATAGAAAAACAAAATGAGGTTCACAAAATTAAAACAGCAATGGGGAAGTTACAGTGTCAAGGGGAGAAAAAATCTTTGCAATGCAACAGTTCTCTCTGGATTTGATTAAATTAAAACTTAACCTAAATCTGCTCCCCCTCAGAATGTCATCTAGTCTAGACCATCCCTTAGTTTATGCCTAAGAATGAGCCCTCAATCTTCTTGGTAACTCTGCAGGTTCACTTATCTTCACCCTTCCTGAAAACACCTCAGCTGCTCCTCAGCCCCTTTATCAAGAGAGCAAGATTTTGGAGAGGTAAGGGTTAGTTACTTCATTCCATAATTACCCAGGCTTCCCCCAGAGGGTATTCACATCCATTCTGGATTAGAATCTTTTGTCTGCCTTCAGAGGAAAAGGCAACGTAGACCATTTCCTGGCTAAGTCACGCGTGCACACAATCTCAACAGCTCTAATAACTCATGGCTCTACTGGCAGTCTGAACATAGGACAGCCTCACTTTTAAAAGCCCTGGACCCTTGGAAATTGCATTTTTAATAGTTTCAATACAACGTGATCTTACCCTGATTCCCCCATTAGTAAACTGCACTGAGGACTGAGAAGTGGTTAAATACAGCAGATTTCCCATCAGTTTGTTTCCATAGCAGTGCTTCATCAAATACTTTGCCACATAAACTTAGTTTTTTGAATCTCAGCTTTTTATATAAATCACAAATAAGAAAAAAAAACTCTTCTGTGTTAAATCAATAATGGGAGAGGTCATATTTCTCAGTGGGTTACGGCGGTGTGTGAGCTGGGGAGTCTAACAGTCCTGGCTGTGCTCAGTGCTCCCCCACCTCACAGATGAGCCATCAGGGTTGAGACCAGCATGGATGGCACTTGGGGGAGCCCCTGGCATGCAACAAAGGTTTAAAAAGTGCTAAATCTGCAAACATGCAGATCCCAATTGCTTGGGAAGATCTGGATCATCAGACTATCAAACAGACTAAGATCATCATCCTGAGTACTAGACTATGCAACAGGTAAGGGAGAACTGTGTCAAGTTTATTAACTTGAAAAAGCTACAGCAGGGAATTATATAATCACATACTCCTGCTGACTTACAGTCTGGCTATACAGAAATACGTAGTAAGACAAAAAATATGAGAAATATGAAATGTTTAATAAACAAAAGTATGCAAAGAAACTAAATATGATTCTCGTCTTGCCCCATGCCTTCCCCAATAAAATAGCTCAGAGAGAGAAAAAGATACCTCACCAAGACACTGACATGGCTGAATTAATGAGCTAAGATTCCTACCCATCTCTTGGAATTCACTTTTATAACCCAGCAGTATAAACAATTTCTCAGAGGCATACTTTGAAATTAAAACAGGAAATCTGGACCTTAGCTGCTTATATGAAATAGCTTAATTATGAAAACCAAGCACAGAATAACCCACACAGCAAATACTCTACCTTCCTTCTTTGCCAAAGGAATAAAGAGACCAAAGAAAGAAAACTAATAATGGGGTTGTTTATGATTTTGTCAAAATGGAGTTATGTTTCCTTTTAACATTTCCTTTTAGAGCCAAGTGCTGTAAAATAAAGACGTCAACTACCATCATAAAAGAATGATGCACAGCCATGCTCGTTGTCTGTACAATGGTATCTTGCTCACACCCCAAAATATCACTCATGCCCAATGCCCCCCATTATCAATCGCAGCTTTTGTGGCTATTCACTTCTTTAATTGATTGCATTATTTTAAAGTGCTTTTAGGTACTGGGCTATTAACAAGGAGAGGCTTTATAATTGAGAGTTAATTATAGGCCTTCCTTATCAAAGGAACTAAAACACAAAAACCATTAGGATTGGCTTACAGGCTGGCAGATGACATGCAGAAGAAGCTCATTGTAAGTCAGGACATAGTACTGTCACTTACACTATGTTAAAAAGTGACAGGAATATTCTTCATCTTCCATATCAGAAAATAGAAAAATAGAAACTAGATTTTCATGGCACATTGATTCTGACCCAGATTTCAGCATCCTCACCAATAAAGGCTCCTCCACGTGCCACTTTCTTGCTGCAGATGCACGGGTGTTTGTGGCCAGCATGGAAAGATTATTCTGCCTATCTGCTTAGGGCAACTCACACCTCAGGAAGCTAGAACAGTCAGGTCTATTCCAGGGTAAAGCCTTGTTAAATGGTTCCCAGCGACCCCAAACAAGCCTGGCAATGTCTCCTGTATTTCCTCTCATTGTGCACTGAGATAAAGAATTCTCTAAGACTGAAAATGAACCAGATTTACACATACCAACATGTCTTAAATCGCCTACTATTCCTTTTTTTACTCTTAAACAGAACTAGCAAAAGACCAAAGCCAAAACTCACATTTGCAAGCCTCTGCAAAGAGCAGCCAGCTATAGTAGGGAGGAAAGACAGAAATCAACAAGAGGAGTTTAAATTTAGGGGTAGCACAGATGTTTCCAATCCTCCTGGAACAGGGAAACCTCATAAGAAACACCTGTCCTACACTGAGGCTAGTACTCCCCATTCTGCCAGCACAAGTTGATGACCTGGACTTCTACACCAACACCCTTTGCTTCCTCCTCTTGACAGTGAAGGGAGCAAGGGAGGGGCAGTACATCTCTCTCCATGACTTGATAAAGGCAGAAAAAAATAATCATGAGCTATAAACTGCCTGCCAAAATGGCTATTGAGACAGCTGCTTTGCTCATTCACTTTAAATCACACTCTATCCTTCTCAGTTGATGTGGAAATATTTGTCTCTTCAATTAAAAAACAAACAAAGAATTCACACAACCTGTAGAAGATGCCGCAGGGTTCAAAGCACAGAACAAAAGCACTAAAATAGATAAGAGCAACAGAAAAACAATTAAAATAAAACCATACAAAGAATGGGAAACCATTAAGGGTGGTTCTTTACAAACATAAAATGTTGATGAATGTGCTCCCCCTCTGCAAGAAAGATCAATGGATCCCCAAATTGAGATAAGGATGAACATGTCAGTATTTGAGCTGAAAAAAGTATGTGAACTAGGCAGGCAAAATGGAGAGCGCTGAGTAGAGACTCAGCCATTATGGGAATGGGGGTGGGGGTGGAAATGGCAGTGGGGGTGGGAGTGAGAAACATATTCAAGGATAAATGGGAAGAAGAATTGTTCAAGTCTTTCTGGGAACCACAACTTGCAGGAGAAAATTAAGCTGAAGTTGGCTCTGAAGAATCTCAGAGAAAATAAGCAAAATGGCAGCTGGGTTATGGCTGGCATAATGCCTGGTGCTGTTCCCAGAGGGGCACTGAGTAATACCAATGAGAGTTTTGCTGCCAATGGCTGCCTTTTAACAAGATAGCTTGGAGATTCCCTTGAGAGTCTTATGTCGAAAGTATTTGGACCAGTCCCCTTGTAAGTAACCTGGACTAAGAAAGGAAAAGCCTAGAGGGGAGCAGGATGGCGGCAGAAGTTCTTTAGTTCTTTAAAACAGAAATGTTCCAAGTCAAATTTAAGTTGGGGGAGGGGGTGTGGAAGGCTGCATACCTCTTTCTGGTGCGCCAAGGTCTCTTCATGGGAATCTACTGAGAGTAGAAACCCCTGTACATTTGATGTCCCTTGGCATGAAACATTAATTAGGGTCCCAGTAACTAGCATCAGCCCCCTTCCCAATCAAATACACATTAGACAACTCAAGGTTTGGTTGAGTGGAGTGTGGGGTTTAAGACTAAGCTAGCTTAGTTAATGGACTGGGTGACGTGTCTCTGGGTCTACTCTTTAAAAGTTAATGAGGTTAATGGACCGCTGATGTGTTTCTGTGTCTACTCTTTGGGACCTACCCTTTCAGTCTAGGAGACATTACAAGTTTTACTGCCAATCTTGAGGTTCCATTCTGGCAAGGATTCTTCTAAATACTATTTTGTAAGAATCTAGTTGATGAGAGCATAGGCTCTTGGGATATATGATGCAAAGTTTGGAGACGTTTCAGTCTACAAAGGTTTAAAGGACAATGAACTAGGCGGTGCAAGATGAGTAATTTACATATGTGCACTCCTTGAGGACAGGGTCTAAGAACCGAACTCCTTAACAACTGTCAACCTGATTGATTAACAAGACATAACTATGAAAAATGTATGGTGAGGGCACAAAGGAGAGAGGGATGCCCTCTACCAACCTCAGCTCAGTCCTCAGGGATGAGGAGGAGGAGAAGTTTCATGTTCTGAGACACACACTGTAACCAGGCTAAGTCCAAAGTCGGGTAAATGTAGTGCCCCCTGGAGGGGGTTTGCTGATGAGAATGAATAGCCCCAGGGAAAATGCTAAGTTTGCATTTTGGGGTGGAGTTTCTGATAAGAAATAAAAGGGACTAAAGGAGAAGATTCAGTCGCCTTGATGTAGGAATGAAGGAGGCAGTCGTCATGATGTAGGAAAAGAAGAAGCAGCTGCCATGCTGAAGGAGTAAAGAGGCAGTCGCCATGATGTAGGAATGAAAGAGGCAGTTGCCATGCTGAAGGAATAGGGGAAGCAACCGCCATGATGTAGGAAAAGAAGCGGCAGAAAAGGAAGATGCCATTTTGAAAACGAGGCCTATTGTTTGGAAGAGGAGCTCCACATCAGCAGTGCTGGGAAGACGCCATCTTTGTTACTTTTCTGGGACTTAAAGGACTGGACATTGTTTTAAGTAAGGTAAACGGCCATATGTTGACTTTAGTAATTCTTTGCTTTTTCCTGTTTGTTAAATAAATTCCATTGTTATTGTTCCCTAAGCCTGAGTAGTCTTGCAATTGTACATGCAGGGGCAAAACCAAGATAGTGACCAGTAAGCAATTTAGGCACCGCCTTTGGCAATTTTAAAGCCCCATTTTCCCGGTATCGACACCAGCCAATCCCCATGAAGTAAGCAGTTCAGAAAATGCCCCCGTGGTATTAAAGTGCCCCATATGAAAGGACTGCTACCCAAATACCTCCAGTTTTGTTTTGGTCTAAGCTCTGGCTGCAGAACAGAGGACTCACAAAAAGTATGTCTATTTCAACTTGTGACATAGCCCCAGAGAGAGTCCCAGTGGGGACTGGGAAGCACCTTCAGTAAAAACACAGCCCATGTGGGAGGGTTTCCCTGGGATGGGGACTTACAGAAACGGCTTTAGCTATAGGAAAGAATGTGTTTCCCTGGTGGCACATGCCACTTAGCTTCTTCTCACAGCAAGACAAAACCCAAAGTCCTTAGTGAAAACACTCTGGAATCTGCAGGAGACAGAACAGAGCTAGCTTGAGTGTGGCCAGCCCAGCCACTGTGAGAATCTTTTGACAGGAAGGTGTGCTCAGGGTCAGGAGCATGAGCCACTGGCCTTGGACACAACATTTAAAGGGGCACTAAAACCTCAGTAATCAAGATAAATACGTTAATGCCACATTTAAAAAGACCTCAAGATCAATGCAAAAAAATACAAGATGAACACACTATCAAAACTGTAATGAAGGTAGGATCCGGCCTCGTACTGGCATGACTTGGCTCCACTTGCTTCACCCGGGCTCTGGCCCTGAAAATCTGATCAGGAAGTTAGAGCTGGGCATGTCAGACATGACATCCAGAGTAGCAGGGACCTCAGAATGGGGTGAAAGCATCCTCTTCGCAGCTTTCTATAGAGCGCTGCGAGAGTGGACAGATGCACAGCCACCAGAATTTGGAGTCTGAATTCACTGGAAAGAACAGCAGCCATGGTTTCTGGCCTAGATGCCAGCAGAGGGATTGAGAGTTTCCAAGGCAGGCTCCGAAGCAGAACCCAGCAGGAGTCCATTAGATGGGGCAGGGCATCCCAAAAGTGATCTGGAAAAGGCAGTGATTGCAGACAAAATGGGTCTGAGAGGTCCAAAAGAGACAGAGCCTTTTCCCACTCAACAAATGGGGTTGAAGAAAATATAATTTCTTCAACATTTTCGAAAGAAAATAGTCAGACAGACTGAGGATTCATCACAAGCAAGCCATACAAGGACAGTGGGACATGGGTGATGAACCAACAGGCAATAATTTAAACATCACAGAGGCCAAGGTAGTTCTGGATGGCCCTATGCCAGGTGCTCGCTGCCAGGTAAGGCTGGTGAGAGCCTCACTACAAACAGACTTCAGCCTCCAAACACTGCAGCAAAACCTACAGCAGCCCTGAAAACAGAGTAAATGACCAGATTATTTTGGTTCTATCACTTGATTCCCCAAACCGTGAGGAATAATTAGGGCAGCGTAGGGGGTGAGAGGGCAGAGTGAAAGAATCTCACAGAACAGAAAACCTGCATGTTGTCAGCTACTAATAGTTCTTGGTCATTCCTTACTGGACTTACCATTTGGTCAAAACACCTGCGAACTATAGTCACCACTGTAAGTGGCAAGGTGATCTGGTTGGAGATATTTTACTCAGTCCACCACTACTAGGGAACAACTTCAGTTGCCTCTGGCTGGTAAAACAAAGAGGACATGGAAAGGGCACCCCAATCTAACCCTGAGGTATCTATGGCCATGAAAACTCTTTAACAGTAAAAACTGCTGCACTGTTCTTTTCCCCTTGAGCTAATACTTCCATTCTGTAATATGCTTTAATGACTGAGAGGTCTTTATTAATCTCCCTTTTATAGTTCTAACAAAAATGTGCATAAAGTGGCTTTTAAGAAATTTCCTGCAGCCCTAAGACTTCAAAGTGTTCAATTTTCTTCTAGGACTTACCTATTGTTACTAATGTACACATGTGACCAGACTTTAACATTATTTATAAGAATGTTAATATAGTTAACTTGGATAGGACAATATTATTGGAAATGGAATTCCACGGAAACAGATAGCACTTACTTTTCTCAATTACATTGTATATTCCCTCCTGTTATAACAAGGTAGGATTTAGCATGATTCCATGCTTTTCCTCACTTTTACAGTTTTCTTTCTTTCAGTAAGAAAACTGTTTACATAAGTAAGGGAAAGAAGGAAACATCAAAAAAATCTTTTTGGCTGTTGTCTTATAATTAGATTAGGTCCTCCTTCAATTTTGCTGCAAGCCAAGAAATAAAAATTAACCTGCAAAAAGATGCATGCCCTGGTCATTAGAATCATTCCCTTTACAAATGCAAGTGATGCTATTTCGCAGTCCACTGTTACTGGGGAGAGATTTCTGTACCCCAGGATAGCACAGTACAGTAAGATTCAGGATGGCATGGTTAACAGCTGTGCTTTCTCTTTGACAATGGAAGAAAGGAGACTACCTAAAAAGTGAAATGAAAAGTCAACTGTAAGAAAGGGTAGCTGTAAAGACTGGGGCCCATCATGCTTTGCGACTCCTAGACAGTCTTTACACCCTCCATGTGCTCTGATACCCCAGCAGCAACCGCCCACCTGTAGGCAAGAACATTGCTGCCAGTCATTCTGTTCATTTAGAAGGTTTAGAGACACAAAGGTACACTTGGTTTGATTAACGCAAGAATTCTCTTACAATGCATCAGCCTGGAGCAGGTACTGCATGAGATGTAATGAATTTTTAAAAAAGAAACATAATTCTTGCTCAATCTACTTGAAAGGAAACAAAATACCTCATAAATCACAGTGGCCTGACAACACAGGAACTATATTCAACAAAGGAAAGTATGTTTAGAATTTTTAATAATCTTGAAGAAAAATCTGGAAATAATCCAAATATCTAATGACATAAAAACTAAAGAAATTATGTGACAGGACCCATGTAGAAGAAGAATTGAAAGGCTTTAATATGAAAGACAGTGATAAACATACACTGATACAAAATGTTCTTCACAAGGTGACTAAAAAACAACCAGGAAACAAACTTATAAAATTCATATTAATTTGTAAAAATTATGTATGTGCTGGGAAAGTCTCTTAAGAAAATCTATTCAGTTGTTTTCAGTGGTTATCCTTATGTGGTATAATTATGGATGACTTTCCTATTTGTTCTTCCCAGATTTTCCACAAAGGATATGTATTTTCTCTCACGATAGGGGGGAGGGGAAAGAATTAGGAGAGGTGAGGAAGGAGGTGAGACAGTTCACTGTCTCAGGACAGCTACATGTGACCCTAGCTTGCAAGATGGTGCCTAGCCAAGGGGTCAGTGAGAGCTTAAATACATCTGACGTAGTCCAAGACCCCATCCGCCCTGAGGGGGCACCACTTTCTAATCCGCAGCAGAAGATGGTGCCCACTGATAACATCCTCCCTTAGGTTTTGTCATTTCACTCTCTGAGTAACTTCTGTTCACCCGTGACTGGCACAGCTGACTTGGTCAGATCATTGGCTTTAGTCACTCCACAGACAGGTGGAGCTCAGCGAAATCACGTCTCCTTCAGGCTCACCTCAGGAAATGGCACAGTTCATGGATGCAAAAAAGCCACAGGTCAGCAAGCAAAATGCAATAAACCAATGAGGTTATTTGGCCTTTCAGGAAAATGTGGTGGGCAATTTTAATTTCCAGTTGTATTACATAACTGCAGCCTCCTTACCTCAGCAAGTGTGGAGGGATCTTGACAATGGTATCCACACCACCCAGAGTTTCTGCAAAAAGAAAATTACAAAGTTAAAAATAAGTATGAAAGAGTGAGATTCAGCACTGCACACAAATGTCACTGTTTCTGTTTTACCTGGAAATTCCTATAGTTAAACATTTGTCAATCCTCAGTTACCTACATGCAAGTCATCCATATTTAAAAATCCTTCTCCCTTGACAGTTTCAGAGACTTCCTTAGGGAAGGATAAATATCATGATGCATTTCTATACAGAGACATGGAATGAATAAATTCCTAACTCGAACCAGAATGTCAATTTAATCTAGTTAAGAATGGCTAAAATGCTATATTCTTGCAATAAAAATAGAGGAGTGCTATTTCCTTGAAAGGCTGTTCCAATACTCTTAAATAATAATTTACACTTTCAAGCTTACAATCACTTAATGCAGCACCTCATGTATTCTCACACACTTATGACTTCATAGATTAAACTTTTCTTAACCACACTATGGTTAGGAACACTGATTGGGAGGCTCACCCCCAAGTTTCCTCAATTCATCCTGGACATCCAGTACAAAATTTATTATTGTTTATGGATTAGTCATAATGTTGCTGCCTACAATTGTAAAAAAATATGAAAACCTCACTATTCCCTCAAACAAACAAACAAAAAACCCAGTTCTATTTCAAGATTTCTAAGTACCCAATTCCAGTGTGTGTATGTATTGGGGGAAAGGGGACTCCCCACATCAGCAAGCAATTCTGACATCAGAGTAGGTTCCTATGATTTAACTCCCCCAATCTTACAATTCCCCTGGCTAAGGGGTCCTACAACACCAGTCCCCCCATGCCCTCACCAGCAGATACCTTAACTCCAGGTTGTCACTTGGAATCCTCATCTATGTGCAACAGGTTGGCAGTACCCATGAACCCCAAACTGGGTTCAATTAATTTACTAGACTTGCTCCCAGAACTCAGATAATTTTTTTACTTACTAGATTGCCAATCTACTATCAAAGAAGATAACTCTGGAACAGCCAATGGAAGAGATGCATGAGGAGGCAAAGTAGGGGGACAGGGTGAAGCAGTTCCAAGCCCTCTATGAAAGCACACCCCTCTCCCTAACTCTCCACATGCTCACCAACCCAGAAGTTCCCCAAGCCCCTTCTTGTGGATTTTTTGTGGAGGCTTCATTGCACAGGCATGGTTGATGACATCACTGGCCACGGGTAGTTGCATCAACCTCTAGTTGCTTTCTCCTCTCCTCTCCCCTCCCCAGAGGTCAGAGGGACAGGAGGTCAGAGCCAATTGCTTGGCTGGTTCTCCCAGCAAGCAGCAACCACCCACAGTGGCAGCACGAAAGTCACTCAGCAACAAGGCAAAAGACACTTCCTCCATGTCATCCAATGGGAGAGTCAGGGTTTTAGGAAACAGTGACAAAGACCACTTATATATTTCTTCCTGTAACTCACGGAATCACAAGCTCCGACTTGACTCCAGGTTTTCAGCTCAGATTGCCTAGACTCGTTTCTGAAGTGCACAGACTCAATAAGCCCTGTTAATTTGAACTATTTTCACTGGGGAAGAAGAAACATCTCTCCTCATTCTGCTAAGACATAAGAGGGAACAATAGATACTAAATGTATGTGAGACTGAGGTGTGAGAAAGGGTCAAAATGTGATGAGAGAATCTGGGCCACAACGGGGCAAAATGCGGGTGTATGTAAGGCAATCTACACAGAGAAAGATGGGGTCAGCAGGGCCAGTGATGTGCGGCCATGGGGCCAAGGGAGGAAGTGGGAGGACTGAGGTCAGCACTTAAGATGAGACAAGACAACAAGAAAATGAAATCCTGAGATAGAGATGCCAGAAGCAGCTGGGCACAGTCCAGCAGCAAGCATGGCAGGGGCTAGTGCCCAGGGCAATGTGATGCTGCTCCCTAGAAAGGTTCTGACACCAAACAACCATATTGTGAGGGTTTTCCTCATTGGGCAGAGGAGCGACAAACAGTGCCCAGCTCTACAGATGCTATGAAAAGGAGAAGAGAAAGGGGAGTCACTGAGCAGCCTTAACAAGCCCAGAGTCCAGGGATATGCTGAGCAGGTAGCAGCCCGGGGTGGGGCGGAGCGGGTGGGCCTCGAGGTTGGCTTTCAGAGCACAGGTGCGGACTATCGTGATTGAAATGTGTGTGTCACGTTCTCAGAAACTGAAGTGCAGCTGTGGGGGTGGCTATGTTTGTGTTCGACAGAGGGCGGGGAGCAAGAGAAGAGGTTAATATTGGTGAAGCTCAAACTTTTAGGACGGGCAGAGGAGCTGGAGCTGGCAAAGGAGACAGCAGTTCAAGAGTGGGGGGTCCCTTTAGGACAGAGGAGAGCTTAATAAAGGTGTGAAATTAAGTGAAGAAATGAAGGACCTCACAGCTAACTATCAAGTCAAATCTTACTTCAAAGGTCCCACCAGTCCAGACCAACCAACTCCCCTTCCCATTTCTTGAGGCCACCTTTATCCCCTCGTCTTTGATCTGTTTTCCTGGTTTACTCATTTCAACCTAGTGACTGCCCTGTGCTGTTAACTATTTCACACACTTACCTCTCCTCTTGCTAACTTGAGAACTGTCACTGGGAAACCAATCACATCTTACAATCAGACTGAACTCCAGACTCAACTCACCTGCCCCAGCACTGAGCTTTCGGTGTACCTTTAAGGACCTACATTCAGAAGCACTGCACTTTAGCTGAACAAGATGTTGAGTATCAAAGCCCAAACATTAAAAACATGAGATTTTTCTCCCTGTTATCTAAATCTGCTGAATTTACAGCAAAAATAATAATTAACCCAAGGAATGGCATGTTTAAAGAGCAATTAGGTCCTGCTTTATTATGCTATCCAGCCATCTGTGACCCTTCCTTAGAGGCATTTGGGAAGCTAGGTCTGAAACACTCCGGGAACAACAATGGCAAAGCAAAAACAGCACTGTGGCTTTAAGAGTCTGCTCACTTATTTATCTAGTCCATTTTTCTTAACAGTAAGCTAAAATGGTTCTGCCTACAAGATCCACTTCCTAGATGATATTCTAGACAATTTTGTGATGCTTTAGGTTCCGCCTCCCCCCCCCCCAAAAAAAAGATGGTGTTATGTCTGGACATTTATCCAATGCTCTGAATTCAGACCTTCTCAGTATTATCAGAACCACTAAACACTGTCAGAATTCCACATTTCATGGAGAGCCCTATAGGAGCACCTGTCCATAGCACAGAGCTACGGTAGACACTAGTTCAGGAGAAAGGGATTCAATTTCATTGTTTTGATTGAGTGGAAACCAAGGAATCGCATGCAGGCTTGGGCAAGGCCAGGGGCCCACACAGCTGCTCTGCTTCCCCCTGGGCCTTTCCTTTAAAAAACATCCCTATCACCCAAAAGTGTGCTCCTGAAATCTGCATTCCGACCCAGGCAATTTTGATTCCCTAAATTCTTGCCTAATTGAAATGTCTTTCTGTTTTCGCCGAGGTTGAGTTCTGCAACCTGGGTCTGAGGGGAAACACAAATATGCTCCCTGGAACTTATTTCAAACCTTGCATAGCTCACGAATCTAAAATCCCAACTCTCTGAGGGCAGAGCACACCACACTTGCAGAGGCAACCCAACCCCCTTCCCCATGTTGTTTTTTACATATAATTACCATGTAAGCTAACACTTAACAGACTGGCCTCCATCAGGAAAAATCAATTAAATCATCGCTTCCCGGTTACACTCGCCGACGTGTGAGATCGGGTTTACAGGCTCAACTTCCTTCTACCCCAGAGGCATTTAGGAATCAGGCCCCCGGACGCGCACGGGTCTGCGCTCCCAACTCCGGGGCTGGTGGCCAAGGTCCACGGTGCTGGGCACCTGGTAACGGGGTTGCTCAGAGGGGAGGGCAGCCGAACCCGGTTAAGGCTGGGCAGAGATAAAGCCACCGGAGGGGAGGCTGACAGGATGTGAACGCCCGAAGCAAGATTCTCCCATCGTACATCAATTCCCAGAGGCAACTCCTGCAATTGCGCGCAATGTGTCTGTAACCGACGCTCGGAGAAATGCCCCACGCAGAGCGGCGGCCTCCGCCACGGCAGCGGGCCCTCCCTGGGGGCGAGCGGGGCGCAAGCTCCCGCCCTGGCGGCAGGTGCCCCGCGCCCCCTCGGCGCACTTACCCAGGGCCCAGGTGCAGCTCTCCTTGATGGCTTTGTATTTGCTCCCGGACGCCTCCTTCTGCAGCTTCCTCAGGATCTCTTCCATCTTGACCTTCGCCGGGGCCCGGCCGCAGACCGCGAGAGCAGCGGTGCGAGGCCCGGCCGGGAACGCGGATGCCGCCGTCCCCGCTGCCGGCCTGAGCGCCTAGGCGGCCGCTGCGCTCACCCCCATCCCGGCCGGCGCGGCGGCGGATGAATCACGCCGGCCCCATCCCGCGGCCACGTCAGCCCCGCCGCCCCGCCCCGCCCGCCCGCCCGAGTCAGGTGCGCTCCGCGCGGGGTGGCGGCGCGGCGGGCTGCCCGGCGGCCGCGGCCTTCACCCGGCCGCCCCCTGGCACGTCGGCTCCGAGGAAAGGTGGAGGCGGACGTCCTGAGCTGGCTCTCGGCCGGCGGGGCCGGGCTGGACCCCAGGGAGCGTCAAGGCGGCCGGCGGGAGGGGCCTCGCCTCCCTCCTCCCACCCCCTGCGCCAAGGCGGGCGGAATGGGGGCGACCCAGCCGGGGCTCCCGAGCCCCCGGTGTCTGTGCGTCCGTTCTGCAGTGAATTGCGCCTACACCGGTGCCCGTGCCAGGCTAAGTGCCAGGCTGGGGCACGACCTGTGAAGACCTTCCGTGTGTGTGTGTGTGTGTGTGTGTGTGCGTGTGTGTGTGATCATCGTGCACCAGACCTGTGAAGACCATCCGTGTGTGTGTGTGAGATCATCGTGCACCAGACCTGTGAAGACCGTGTGTGTGTGTGTGTGTGTGTGTGTGTGATCATCGTGCACCAGAGGAAACCACGCTCACATAGCCTAAGCTTCTTCCCAAACCAGAGTTGCAGTCAACACATTCGTGAATCCAAAATCTTTTTTAAAAGCATCTTTTCCTCCCCTTCCTCTTCCTCTCTTGCAATGAATTGATTTACTCCGGGGGGGGCGGGGGTAGGGGTAGGGGTGGCACACAGGGGCCGCCCCGCGAAGGGCTGGTGGGATGGGAAAGGGTGGAACCTGGAGGGCTGCGGATGTGCCTGGCTTGGTGGGGAGGCAGCAGGAGGCAGGGCCACACCCTGGACTGCTGGTGGTTCATTGACCGAGGTCTTGGGGTGGTTGTTAGAGGAAAGTCGAGAAAGGAGTAGTCTTGCGTGAAAGCTTGGGAGCCAAGAGGGAACTTCAAGCATATTTGTTTTTCTTTAGGAATTCAACTAGTGGTAGTGAGGAAGAGCGATAGCAGAGGGGTAGATGGCAGCTGGGGGCACATTAATAAGATTCTGCCATAATCTAGAAATATACTAGGCCAATAGTAGTTGTAAAGAAATGGAGGAAAACATAGCAAGAGATATTTGGGGAGTTGAAGCAGTAGAATTTAATGGGGGGAAGGGGTGGATACTATAGGGAATGACTTCAGGTTTCTTGTTTGGGAATATTGGCGTATGGTCGTCAGGTTCTTCGAGTTAAAAACAAGAGGGTGATAAGGATTTGGAATGGGGGAAATGTATGAGTTCAGTTTTGAATAGATTCATGTGGAAATGTTAAGGGGACACTAGCTGATGTTCTACTTGTGGGCAGGGCCTCAGGACAGGGCTCTGACAGAAATGAAAATTTGACTACCATGAGGTACGGAGGGCTGTTGATGCTTAGGGTTTGGACAAAGACTGCATAGAGGTGGTGGATGGGATGGAAAGAGCAAGATACCAAGAAGAAGGTGTATGTGTGCTGGAAAGAGTGTTAGCCATTACTCTCAAATGAATGGCAGGGGAACAAGTTCCCACCAGAAGGCTGAAAAAGAGCAATCAGAAACCAGAAGTGTGGGGGTGCTGCCAGGAGGGTGTCCAACAACTGTGGGGTGGACGTGGGAGACAACACTTGCCAAGTGCCATCTCCAAGGACTCGTTACCTCGCAAACTGTAAGGCCATCATTTGAAGAAAATAAAAAGTTCTAAAGCACTAAAAAAAATTCAGAAACTTCAGTTGATAATATGTTACACAACATTGTAAACTACTTAGGAAAATATAACAACTTTACACTATGTTGAAAACAAATTACAAAGGTGTTAAAGGATTAAGCTTAATAATTGAACTATAAAGGGTTGAAAAGAAAATGTGAATATACTATTAATGCATAAAGATTAGTTCAGTTAAAGCAGAAACTACAAAAAAAAGGTAAGGAAAATGGATTTGACTACTTGAATATGTACAACTTTTATGTCAAAAGTGCTATACGAAATTTAAAAGTATTTGGCATTCAGAGGGGTGAACTGGGAGAAAGAGTAACTTAACTGTACTTGTGTATGTATATGTCTGCATATAGACAACTGAAAAATAAACACAAAATTATTAACAGTGATTTGGGCGTTGTTATATGTGAGTTTGTATTTCCTTCAACATTTTAACTTTTATAATCAGAGAAGATGTTATTTTTCTTAAGATAGTGGGAGAAAGAGTAGAATCTGTGCAATGACCACAGGAGGACAAGAAAAACACAGAAAATTTAGTTAGCTAGGCACCTACCCCAGGAAAGTAATGAGGGCAGACCCTGGTTGCAATAGATTAAGAACACATAGAAACACATGACACAGAAACACATGTATACACAACCCCTACTCCAGATGTTGACTGTGAGGGAGAAGGAGAGCAGCAGTTAAAACACCTTTAAAAAACACCCGAAATTTAGAGTAGAAATGCCCTTTGCATTGCCACCCAATAAAACCATAGATACATGTTAAAGTATAAGTAGATTTAAAAAATTGAAACAAAAATTGTATTTATGAAACAATACTTCCCATTAAATATAATAGAGTTCCTGTTAAATATAATTTTATTCACAGTGGCAGGCACATGCTTACCTGTTCTTAAATTTATTATAGTCAGGAGACTCAGGCTAATGATCCATGTGTAACTCTGGTGCTTCCTGCCTTGATGTCAACCTCTCACCATTTTTAATTATATTGGATAAAAATTCTAGTTCATACAAATAAATTGCTGAGGATGCGATTAATGCAATGTACTCTACCAAGCAACTGAAATTCTTGGTCTAAAATGGTGATAAACTTATAATCATTCCTCATTACTAACTAGCTTTCATTTTTGGGCATCAACCATACTCAAATATGAATTGAAGATTTTGAAAATCAAATGAAACTTTTATGCAAATAATTTTCTTTAATATTGCAAATTTCTCTTTTGAAAATGATTGAAGTTTGAAACAGACATACAACGTAAGTAATATCTTTAATTTTATTCCATTCAAAGTATCTTGATTAATAACGCTCTCTGTGTTGCAAAATGTTGAGGATAGATAGTAGCTATGGTGATTACTTAAAATGTATTTTGTAACTTGAATAGATTCAACATATTGACATACATTATTTTCCCCCTGTAGATCCAAATTAAAAAATGTCAAACAATGTGTTGCATATGATAATATTGTTATCGAAATGTCATCACCAGCAGCATTAGTCAACGGAGATCGTTTTTAAACAGGAAAATGTGAATCCTGTTTTTGAGTTCATATAACTTAACTAGACATTTCCTCATAGCAATAGCTCCTATATGATATAACATACAGTACATGGGGTTACTGCCTGATAAAGCCAAAGGAAGATAAAAATACCTTAAGCAGAAAATGCAACTGTGTACGGAACAACGTAGCTCAGCTATATCTACCTTAAATGTGCTCAGAGCACTCATGTTAGTCCACAGTTGGGCAAAATTCTCTAACTCAAAGCCTGATTTATAATAAAATGTTGAAATTCGCAGACACGGATTGGCATTTTGTAGGCCGAATGGGATATGGAAATACAACGCACAATGTCCAAGAACTGCTGACAACGCAGTCACTGTGGAGTATTTGCTCTGCTCCCTCGCGACCACGTGGCGGACTGCAGGCTGCATTGGCTGTGCCTGCCCCACCGAGCCAGCCCCAGAGAAGCCCACTGAGGATCACTAACCCAGGGAGAGATTAATATTCAAAGTTCAAAGTATGGCTTCAACTGAATGTGTATGCCTTTTTAAAAATAATCTTTTTAAAGATTTATTTATTTATGCATACAAGCTGGGGTGCAGGCCAGAGGTGTAAGGCGGTGAGAAGGTTCACCAGAGACAGAGTGGGGAGAAGAACAGGCAGAGCTACTGAAATCCACTGCTGAGGGGAGCAGCGGGTGAGGCAGGAGAGGTCTGCCAGGCCATGTGGGATTCTCCCGCACCGGGCCTGGAACTCATGCGGCAGCTGCTAACAGCTCCAAAACGCTGCGCTAACCCGCTGCGCCACCACAGAGGCCCTGAATGTGCTTTTGCGGCACAGGGACTACCTGAAGTTAATGAAAGAAAAGGCCAAGCTGTTTTAATGCAATAATGTGTTTTTCAGAACACAGACTTTTATTTCTCACTTAAATCACGTCTAAAGTAGTGCTCTAGGTTGGCACAAGTAATTCAAGGATCACTTGTCTCACATCTCACTGATTCACCATTCTAGAAGAATTTCTCATTTGCTGACCAAAGACCCATTCTAGGCAGGTTATGCTCACAGAAGAGGAACAGAGGTGATGAGCCCAGGCTTCAGATGCAGAAGTTACACAACCCCTTCTCCTGAACTGTCCTGCTGAAGACAGGTGCAGAGACACACCGGGTGCAATGTGGTCATTCTGGTCCCGGGGGGGTCCTGTCATAGCTCTATTCCTGTGCTGTCAGGGGTGATCCCATGTCAGCATAGCTCTAATTTCTGAACCAGACATATAAAAAAGTGAAGGTTCTTTTAATGAAACTAAACAACTATTACTGCTTTTGCTTTCAAGAAATTCTCTAGAGATTCAGTAGAATTCTCCAGATGTCACATCTATAATGCATGAAACAGTGACTCCAAATAGTAATGTAAGTGGTAGTTCCTAATATTTTAAATGCCTCTATGTTTCCTGGTCATGTTTACTTCTGAATCACTCATAATTCCATTATAATTTACCATTTTAACTCTTTCAAATAATGCATTTTTCTAATTCTATCCATTTGCTTAAAACAGTTAGATGTTATATTGCATTTGGACAACATAACATATCCTTTATAAGTTGTCTTATTACATATATTTAGTATAAACTGAAAGTGTTAATTTGAGTTAGTGCTGTTACTAAGTAGAATCATATAACCTGCTGTCTGCTCAATCTGCTGATAAGTTAATTCTATTCTTATATGTCCAGTGGAACTACAAATTTGTTAAGAGGCCATGTTATCATTTAGAAGTATAGTTTTAAATATCTCAGCTGATTTATCAAGAATCATTTTCATCATATTCATGTATGTTGAGAATAATTATCTTCAGTGACTAAGTGGGGGATTTTCTCTTTTGTCACACACATGCAACTAATATGATAGTAACACGTTCTCGTTGAGCCACATGACAAAGTTACGTCCTTTTTTCTGTAAAAATATTTGAGGGAGCTTATAAGAAATCTGGCTTGCTGTATTGCTAAGTGTATATTTTAAAACTTTCATTTGCAAGCATATCATTGCAAAGAATATATTTTAAGTAACATTTGACAAACTATACTCACTCTTTATTAAAAAGCTTACATTTATTATTTTTGGATGATATCTCAATTAAAAAAGTCATTGAGGAGAAGAAACTTTGCAAATGTTGTCACTATTCCCAGGGACAGATCTAGCAATTCAACCAGAACATGCTTCTGTGTTTTTTCACACCATCATTCTTATAACTTTCACCAGTAAAATAAGCTATTTTAAGGATAATTTTGCAAGTTTGATTAAAATTTGCAATTATTACAAAGTTGAAAAATGCCAACAATTATGGCTAAGCCAAAAAACACATTGAAAATTATTAACACATAACCAAAATTTGGTAGAAGTCTTGCTGCTTTGGCCAACAGGGGATAAAATTTGTCTAAACCTCACTTCATAATTAACTGTTAATTACATTGGTATAAATTAAACTGCAAAACATTAATTCTACTGATAAAATTATGATCAAATCCAGAAAATCAAATGAGACAACAATAAACGGGAGAGTGAATGGCTGGTGGCTCCCAGCCAAGGTCCTTACATCCCCTCCCCCAGCTGCCACTGCTCAGTGGCTCCAGTATTTCTAGCAATGTGAGCAGCTCTGAATTAGGATACATGAGTTGCATTCTGATATCTTAAAAAGAACATATTCTTGTGTAACAGACTCATTTGTTTCACAGCCCATAAATGGGTAGAGGCCCCAAATTTGTGAAATGCCAGGCCAGCAGGAGGTTTAAGATGAGAAAGTCTGTTGGTGGAAAGTATCTTTATGCAGTGAAAGAAAAGGCACATGAAGGCATAGGTTGAAGAGGCAGGAGGAAGCCAAGCGAACGGGTGAAACAAATGTCCTGAGGAGATGAGAAAGATGGAATTTAGGGTACAGGTAGGGTCACTCAGTTAGGGGATGAAAGCCAATCTACAGACAAAGAGGAAGAGAGAAGGCTGGGTTGTGATAGCATTTAGTTAGTTGATGTGCGGACAAGAATTTTGGAAGTCAGCCCTCCCTGGTGGTGCAAGGGGTTAAGTCTCAGCACTATGAAGCTATCCAGAGCCACTGCAACACAAGTTTTATTCCTGGCCAGGGAGCTTCCCACATGGCACAGCAGACCTCTCCTGCCTCGCCCGCTGCTCCCCTCAGCAGTGTATTTCAATAGATCTGCTTGTTCTGCTCCCCACTCTGTCTCTGGTGAATCCGCTCACTACCCCTCCCCCCCCATTTCTGGGCTTATATGCATAAATAAATAAATCTTTAAAAAAAAAAGAATTTCGGAGGTCACAGCTGATGGTTTCTGTTTCCCTTGCAAAACAGGAAGGCTTTACTGAGTGTTCAAGGAGAAGTGCATAGATCAAGGACCAAGAGTTTGGAAGTGAGTGAGGTGACAATGATTGCTTTGAAGACCCCTGTAGAGTGAAGCTCCCAAGTAGTTCCATGTTTATGAACGATGAAGAAGTCCCAATTTAGAAAATTTCCCAAATCCTGTAATACCTAGTAAAACTGCTATTGCTTCAAATCCTGACCACCAAGGTTGATGATGCTAAGTTCATATTTCCAGCTTAAACATCCCTCTTAAGCACATTTTACCTAACATTCAAATCATTGATCCTGTCACCTACTCTGTTACTTAATTCACAGTTAAAATAAAGCAACTTGTTTGCAATATTAAAGTTAATATGTACCTGTACACCTGAAGGTAAAAATAAGCAAATATTTATATTAAATTAAAGATTGCATTGAATTTAGCCTACGAAAATAGTATTTAATTTGAGAGATGTTTATAAATTATTTTTGACCTTGAGTATTTCAAAAAGTAAATGATTGGTTTTCCTACATTTTAAGTAATCTACATAAATATAATGTATCCTTATTTTAATACTCCCAATCTAGAAAATATAGATTCTTAACATTGAAAAATGAATCATTTACTTGCAAGATAGTTTTCTATTTACTAATAATTAATATGTACATAAATATGAAACAATTAGAGTTTTACTTCTGATTATGATACAGCAACTTATATAAGAACAACCGTACTCTTGAAAGCAATTATAAAACGGAAATTAAAAAAACTAAAAGCAGCTGTTCTGAAGATATTTTTAAAAAATCAGGGCAACCAGTACTTGAAGGTCCTAGGTCTTTGAGTAAAGGAGTATGCACAGATGTTAATATCACTATAAAATGACAACTGTGAATTTCACCAGCCAAAAAACAAAAATTTAGAGACATTAAAATAATATAAAATATCTAGGAATAAATCTCAGAAAATTTGTGCAGGTCATTTGTATAACTACTCTAAATTTCTACAAAACACTTTAAGAAGATTCAAATAAGTGGAAAGACATATCTGGTTTGTGTAAAGAAGATAAAATATTGGATTATAGGCAATACTAGTGAAATTCCAAACAGGTATATTCATGAAGCACAAAAGGCTAAATTTAAAATTCACTGGAAAAAAACACAGGTAAAGAAAAGCTAGAAAAACACAGAGCTATGCCCTACCGGAAATCAAGACTTACTATCAAGCTGCAATGAGTAAGATGATGTGGGACTGGTAAGGGCCAAACTGAGACCCCTAGAACAGAATCCAAAGTCCCTAAACAGACCTTCACATAGAAGGAAATTTAATATAGGAAAGAATTTGTATTGTGGATGAGTGGGGGAAGGTGATTTATCTATCAATCAATGAGGCAAGGAAGATCCTTATTTCACACTTAAAAAAAAATCTTAAAAACAAAAGTGCAGATATATGAAGACCTTGGAAAAGACAGAAAATTCAAACCTTTAAACACAAATGGAAGAAAATATCTCCAAAATAGCAGAGGAGAGGAAGATTTCTTAAACATTATACAAAAAGTTTTTAAACAGAGGAAATTTACTACATTAAAGTGAATAAATGAATAAATCAAAGGGCAATCCAACTTAGAAGAACATATTTGGAAGATACAAACTCACGACGGGCTCATTCCATATATACGTGTGTGTGTGTGTGTGTGTGTATAATTCCTACCAACTAATTAGGGAAAGAGCACAATGGAAAAAAATGCATGAAAGACCTGAACAAGCATCCTGCAGAAGAACCCATAAGCAAGAGAAAACAGTGAGACTTCATAGTAACGAGGGAAACAGACTAGCTTACAAAGACAGAAGCTGCATCTTACACTGTGGTGATAGAGAAGTGTGGTAATGGGAATATTCATCACTGCCAGTGGGAATAGAAATTGTTACAGCCATTTTGGAAAACAATCGGCCATTCCCCAGTAAAGTAAAATATGCAAATTCTCTATTATCTAGAGAATTATAGTTCTGCTATAAGCCCTCAGTGAATTCGTAGATAATGTGATCAGGTGCTTTGGAGGGATAATTAGCAGCAATGTTGACTGGGAGAAAAACAGTGCTTCCATTAACAGTAGGAAAGATAAATTTGTTATTGAAACAATAAGATGGTAAAAGTGAATGAACTACAGGTACTCACATGGACAAAAAACAAAACCATGATATTGAGCAAAAGAGCATGTCACAGAGGAATGTGTATTATATGGTTTCACTTATACAACATATAAAAACAGGAATACTAACAATGCCATAAAGAGTTTGGGGGCACAAACATGAAAAAAACTGGAGAGAAACAATGATCTCAGGTACCAATGAGATGAAGGAAATGGAGGGGAAAAAATCAGAAGATGCTCACAGGGCTTCAGATAACCGTGGTTCACGCATGACTGTAAAGGTGTGCACTTTCTATTCTTTAACTGCATGTGTGTTATTACCCCTCTCTCTATTTTTTGGACTTCCTCATGAATTTGTCTCCTGGTCTAGGCGGCAAGTTAATCTCTTTCGATCTCACAATTTAATATACGTGCTGCTGAAATGTGTGCCCCCTTTTCTATGTATGACTTGGCCCCATGACTTAACAAAGTGAAGGAACAGGGCACAGTTTGGAACCCATTCCCATAGCGACAATGGCAGCAGCTTTTGGTGACAAGGCGGACCACAGGGCCTGGTGTCAGATGACTGATGAACCCACCCCAGTCTTGGGACGTGACTTTAAAACTCTCCCTGAACATTCACTCTCCTTTGGATGCGGTCTGTCTTCTAAGTTAGGTTCTTTGACCTTTCCATTAAAAATCTATGAGTTATCAGATATTCTTTCAAAATACTGTCTTTTCTGCTTAAGTATCAGAGTTCATTGCTTTTACTTACAATCAAGAAAGAAATATGGCCGTGGCATGAGGGAAGTAGATAGAGCTTACAGAAGGCCAGCTGAGTGGCAGCTAATCAGGACTTGGGTCGGAAACCTTCTCACAAATAGCACCATGTAAACTTTGCCCTGAGCAGTGAGGAGACAACCAGCAGATGGGAGGGATGGGCAAGGGTTCCAGGCTTCTTTTGTTAGAGTCATCCCAGTGCTTCCCCTGCTGGGTGCTTGGTTTTACTGTCCTGCCCCTCCAAGCAGGTCTTCTTTATTTAAATACCTAAGTCAAGCCCTCCATTCCATTGTTTCTTAGCATTTGGTATCATTGACTTTTCTTTCCTTGAAATACATTCCTTTACTGAGGTGTGCAAAACCACATTGCCTTGTTTTCTCTTTTTCTTTCTTTTTTTTTTTTAAAGATTTATTTATTTATACATACAAGTTGGGGTACAGGCCAGAGGCGTGGGGCGGCGAGAGGGTTCACCAGAGACAGAGCGGGGAGCAGAACAGGCAGATCAGAAATACACTGCTGAGGGGAGCAGTGGGCGAGGCAGGAGAGGTCTGCCACGCCATGTGGGATTCTCCCCGGCTGGGTGTCAAACTCGCATCGCGCGCTGCCGACAGCTCCACAGCACAGCGCCCAACCGCTGCGCCACCAGGGAGGCCCTGTTTTCTCTTTTTCTAACTCTGCTTTCTATAATCAGAGTCACCTCACACCTCAATCCTAATTCTCCTCTCCTCCTCTTTCCTCTCTTCTCCCTGCCTCTCTCATTCTCCTCTCTTGCCTCCTTCCTTCTATCTCCATCTCCCACCCCCCACCCCCATCTATCATATCTGCTCTTAGAGATTTTGATCAGATCACTGTGGAGAGCACTCTCACCCTCTAGCTCAGCTTTCTCTTCCAGGTTCAAGTAATTTAAGAGACAAGAAGGAAATAACCATGTCTGTTTTACTGTTGAATAACAACTCTCCGACATGGCAGCTGGCACATAACGTCCATTCAGTTAAAATTATATATGAATGATGAGTGAACAACTGTCCCAACATTACTACTCCAAGTGTCTGCAAACATCTTCCTTTATGTTTCTATTAGATGCTCTGGCTTATATTTAAACCTTAACTATTCATTTGCTATGGAAACAAACCATTTTAAGCCTTTCTGGAGGTAGGTATACTTACAAAGAATCATGTTTTGTTGGCAAACTCAGAGAGACCCAGAATCAATAATTTCATGGTTGGAAGAAAAGCAATTTTCTCCTGAGACTAAGGATGCATTCAAGACCAAAACAAATGGACTTGACTTCGCTAATCTCAAATGGTCTGACCTAGGGCTGGGTCCGGAAGTCATAAGGTGCTGGGAAAGAGAACCAGACATACCTGACCTGTAGGAACTTGGGTCAGACGAAACGACACACTTGCTACTACTTTATTGACATTGAGCCTTCAACTCAAAAAGTGCTGACATATGATAGAATGCTGTGTGCACGCTCGATGGCTGATTGAGCTGTCCGTCTGGAGGGGTGAGACTGGCACTGAGAGAATAATGTAATCCTGAGTCTGCATTTTGGAGGAGGAACTTTTAGTCCTATGAGCAGAAGGAAATGAAAATTGCCTGTTGGACAGTAAAACCAGCAGGATCTTCTCCAGAACACTGCTCTAATCTGCTTTTGTCACACTTGGAAATCCATACTGCAAAACCATTTTGACAATTCCTGAAGAGATTTGAAGAAACTCAGACATGAGGAGGCTGCATGTTTTCCTTTGTGACTCAGTTATCATTTTTGATTAGGGGGAGCAATAGGTATATAGTTTTGTAGGCACAGGTAATGCCCCTTAGAAGCTGATGGTTTTAATACACACAAAAAAGGTAGAAAAGAATTGACAAGCAATGTGTATGAAGAGAAAAGAAATTCTGCTTGCCTTTATGGTTGGGAGATCCCTTGAGTTAGCTGCAGGCATGCCCAGAAAGGAACACTTTCCTTTTTATCCTTACTATTGAACTGGGCTTTAATATTGAAGATAAAATGTGCATTCGATCTACTGTTTTATCAAATGAAAAAATCAAATTATTATAACTATTAATGTTCAGTTTACAGTTCAATTTATGAATGGTTTATAATTCATAAAGTTTTTTTGTTAAGTCTGTGCCTAGGAAATGTTATAAATGGTGGTTATATTCTCAAACTCATTCTTAGTCATAGAGAGAGACTGTTTGCACATACCCCAAAGCTCTTGAGTCCAGAGATTCCTAGATTCCTGATGATTGCGGCTTCAGGAGAAAGTGAGGGGAATTTCCCTGGCCGGGTATCGAACTCGTGCTACAGTGGCTGGGACAGCTTCATAGTGCTGTGCTTAACCTGTTGCGCCATGAGGGAGGCCCCTGGAAGGAGATATTTAAAGTACTTAAAGAAAAAGACTTCAAACCCAGAATCATTTATCTATTAAAATTAACATTCAAGACAGAGAATTATGAGGACCTTTACTAAAAAGCAAAAGATAAAAAGAATTTACCAACACCAGGCTGCACATGAAGGAAATTCTAAAAGGATCATTATAAAGCAACAGAACAGTGACTATCAAGGCAAAGACACCTAAGTCACTTAATGTGGAGGAAGAGTGGGAGCAGGAAAGTAACAATGTGGCTCATCAGAACCATTCAGAGAACAGACTATCCATTGGGTTATTCAATAGCCCTTCCATCATACACTAACCTCAGTGGAACTCGCAAACAAAAAATAATAGAAGTAACACATAAGACAGTGGAAAAGGAGCTGAAACAAAAATTAACTGGAAACTCAAAAAATAAAAAAAATGCAAGACAAACAAAAAACGAAACAATACCAAAATGGCAGGCAGCACTTATGTCTCAATAATCACCTCAAATGTAAATGGCCTGAACTCCCTACACAGAGTGGCTGAATGGATTTCAAAATGAAGTCAAACTTCTGTTGTTCACAAGAAACTCATGTTAGCAACAAAGACATAGACTTAGTGTTAAAGGCTGGAAGACAATTATACAAGCAAATGACAACCAAAAAAATCAGAAGCATCTATATGTATTTCTTATAAAATAAGCTCCCAATTAAGAAAGGTAATAAAGAGAGAAGGACACTGTATAATTATTATGCTTCTGGTACAAGAAGAGATAATTCTTACAAAGGTAAATGCATTAAATGATGGAGCACTGAGATACATAAGACAACTAATAACCAAACTTCAGAGAGATATTGATAACAGTGATACTGGAATTTCAGGTTTTCAGGTCTAGTCTCCAAACCAGGAGTGGACACCAGGTTGCAGGGGCAGCGCTGAGTTCCGGCCACTAGACCACCACAGGTTGGTGTCTCACAGAGCCGGCGCAGCAGGAACTTTGCTAATGCTCAGGCAAGCAAGAGAAAGGAGGCAAATTTGTTTAGAGAAAGAAAAAGTTTATTAGAGAGAAAAGGAACAGAGATAAAGTGGGACTCCCAGGCCGGTGGAACCAGGCCAGGAGGGGCAAGGAAGCCAAAGTGGAGGCCTGTCTCAGGGAATATACACCTTCTTTCCCTAATTATTCTAAAGCTCCATCAGTCTCTTCCCGATTGCTTAGTTCTTGGTGGTCTCACTCACTGCCTTAATGTCTTTGTGCCTGGAACTAAGTCTCTGTGTTTCAGTCCTTATCTTAGCATACTTTTTTTTTTTTTATTATCCTTGATCCTGAATGTCCTATTGTCCCTAGTCCTGGGGTGCTTGGTTAGCTCCCTTTGAAATTTGTTGACCTTATCTCTGGATCTTCCCTTATTCCTTTCGTTGCCCTTTTCTCAGAAACAAGCTTTATTAACTCTCAGGGGGTCTCTGCCTGCTCTGTCCTTGAAGCTACCTGATTATCCTAACTTGCCCCATGTCTCAACAACACAATATTATTAGTACCCCACTTACAATAATGGACAGATCAACAAGACAAAGCATAAATAAATAAGGAAACAATAGCTTTAAAGAGGAGCTAGGTCAAATAACTCTAACAGACATCAACAGAACATTCCACAGAAAAACCAATGCTACATATTTTTATCAAGTGTACAAGGACCATTTTAAAGAATAGATCATATCTTGTGGCACAAGTCAACTGTCAATAAAACTACAAGGATCGAAATTATGCCTAGTACCTTTTCTGACATATTAGCAATCAGCTATAAGAAAAAAAGAGGAAAAACTATGAAAACATGGAGTTGAAACAAACGTGCTGCTTAATAGCAATTGGATGAAAGAGGAAATCAAAGCAGAAATTTAAAAATACCTTGATATAAATCAAAAAGGATACAAACTACCAGAATCTGTGGGATATAGCAAAACTGGACTTAAACAGGGGAAGATAATTTCATTACAGGCCCAGAAGCTATAAAAATCCCAAATAAACAAATCTGTTTTAAAAAAATCCCAAATAAACAATCTAATACTGTAACCGGGCTGAGTCCAAAGTCCAGTAAAGTTGGTGCCCCCTGGAGGGGGTTTGCTGATGAGAATGAATAGCCCCAGGGAAAATGCTAAGTTTGCAGTTTGGGGTGGAGATTCTGATGAGAAAAAAAAAGGGACTGAAGGAGAAGGGGAATTCAGTCTCCATGATGGAGGAATAGAGGACGCAGTCGCCATGCTGAAGGAATAGAGGAATGAGTTGCCATGATGTAGGAAAAAAAGAATCAGTCGCCATGATGGAGAAATAGAAGAAGTAGTCACCATGCTGAAGGAATAGAGGAATCAGTCGCCATGATGTAGGAAAAGATGAATCAGTCGCCATGCTTAAGGAATAGAGGAAGCAATCACCATGATGTAGGAAAAGAAGCGGCAGAAAATGTAGCCACCAAGAGCGAGAATTTGGAAATCAGACGCCAGAAGTTTTTGAGCCACCAGGATATAGAATTTCAGATTGAGCATTTTTGGAATCTTCAGTGACTTTGGGCCCAGCAACTTTGGAGCCTTTGCAAGTAGCCAAGCGATGGAAACTGCTCCCAGTTTTGATTTTACTGCAGCCAAAGGAAGAAGGCAGAGGCCCAAAGTGGGAGCCTTCCTAAAATACGTGAGTGCAGTCTGTTGGGCCATCTGGCCGCTGTAGTTGCTGTTTACAGTGTTGTTGGCCTGGTGCTGCGCTGGGGCACCATGGCAGTCCTGGGAGCATCTCCAGTTGTGTTCTGTGTTGTCCTCGTGAGTTGGAAACTGGCCTACAGTCTGAGTGTTGCACGTCTGCAGAAGAAGGATGACGCCATTTTGGAAACGTGGCCTACTATTTGGAAGAGGAGCTCCACGTCACGTCAACAATGGGGGGAAGATGCCACCTTTGTTGCTTTTCTGGGACTTAAAAGGACTGGACATTGCTTTAAGTAAGGTAAATGGCCGTATGTTGACTTTAGTAATTCTTTGCTTTTTCCTGTCTGTTAAATAAATCTCATTGTTATTGTTCCCTAAGCCTGAGTAGTCTTGCAATTGTGCGCATGGGTGCAGAACCAAGATAGTGGCCGGTAAGCAATTGGAGCACTGCCTTTGGTCAATTTTGAAGCCCCCTTTTTGCCTGGTATCGATATCACACCTAAAAGAACTTTGAAAATAGGTACAAATAAAACCCAAAGTTAATAAAAGGAAGAACATAATAAAGTTAAGATCAGAAATAAATGAAAGAGAACTCAAAAAGACTATACCAAAAGCCCAAAAAACTAAGAAACTAAACAAAAGAGATAAACCTCTAGCTAAGCTAACAAAAAAGAAGAGAAAAAGCATTAATACACAGAATTAAAATGAAAAAGGAGAAATCACTACAGATGGCAGAAAAATACAAAATATCATAAGAGATTACTATTAACAACTACATGCCAATAAATTCAGTAGCTGAGGAAGTGCGCCTGTAGATGGAAATAATATCCCATTGCTGGAGAGTTCTAGGTTCTTGTTCTGACTTTTCCTCTTGTTGCCATTCCTAGGTCTCTGGAAACACTATTTTGCCTGCCCCCTTATCTTCCCAGGACGTTCTTGTTACCAGCACTGAAAGCCCAAGGGCCTGGGCACCCTTTCAATCCCAGGGAAGCTAGACCTGTTGGTCACTGTACCTGAAAGGCCCTTCCTTGTGACATAACAGATTGTTCCCTTTAGGCAGAAACTCTTTCTAGAAGTGCTGTAGTTTTTGAGAAAGAGAGGAGCTTAATTCCTTCAGGAGGACTCCCAACCACTCTTCATAAGAATCACACGGAACTCTTGGTAAATATCTACCCAAACCTACCGGCAACAACTATGTGGTCTTGTTGGTCCAGGATCATTCCTGTTGGCCCAGCGCGCCATTTGGAAGATAAAAACATTCTACAAGCTTGGATCTTAGAAAGTTATGATTTTAATAAATAACCAGGTGATTCTCATTATTACCAAATACAGGTTTATCACAGAATCTACTATTAATATGTCAGTATTTGACTTTCTGGGGGTAGAACAATGATTTTCCCCAAAGCAGGGCCATGCACTTGCCTAAACAGGAATGGTGTGAATAGCTTGAGATGATGGCTTTTTTTCACTGTCTATACAGTAAGCTTTATTCTTTGAAGCAGGCTTCACTATTATTCTGAGTATGCAAACCTGCAGAGCTTATACACATCCTCTCGTTTCCTTCTCTTTTTTCATGCAATCCTTTTCATCTCAAAACAAAGGTTCTCACAAAACGAAAGCAGTTGAAACTGTTTATCTCTGTGTCATTGACACTGGCACCATCATCAGCCTTTAAATAATTCACTTTCTGTTGAGTCCTAATGCTGATGCTGCTCTGAATCTTTTTAGTGTTGTACTGTCCTATCATATTAGCTTTAGGAAATCTTTAGTCCAGGAAACAAATTGTTTTGTCATGTATGGCCCGTTGGCTTTATAATTTGTACCTGAATCATGTCATCTTAGTAGCATTTTTTAATGCAAGAAACATTTAGGGATTTTTAAATCATTTTTATCTGTCATGTGTCTGTGAGTTGTTCTCCCATCATTTATAATTAGTGGGCAGAGCAGATGGCAAAAGCTAAGCATCAGGTAATATAATCATAAAACACTTTCCATGCCAAAAAAGCAGCAATGTTGTTAATTAGAAACTTATTTCATGTAATGAAGGATTTTTTATTCCACTGGAATACATTGTTAAATTATGGCATCAGATAAAAAGATATTTCCACATCAGGAAGTTCAAAAGATTAAGATGCCACAGAAATGTAAGTTAAAGGAATTCATAAATGTTTCAGAAAACATTATAGTAGAATTATGACTGTAATTTGAGAAAGGCAGGCTCCATAATAAAGTGAGATTCATTACAAAGCCAAAATTATTTTTCAAATCTCTGACATATTTAGGTAGAATTTTCATGCCAAGTCAAATAATTGTGAAATTAAAAAATTGCTTGAAGGACTGTCTGAAATTTTATGCTAAAAAGGACTTAACTTTAGAGGATTGTTTTTCTCTGTGAAAAGCATATGCTTTATACCTTCCTCCCAAGCTCTCAAGGTATACAAGCGTGACAAAAACCCTAGACGAAGCTGAGGTAAAAAAGAGAAACTTGTAAATTATCACTCAATAGTTCCATTTCCTTTTTTATTTATTCCTTCAGCAATATCTATTGGGTGTCTATCAGGGTACATTCTGGGTTGCAGCCTTGGAGAATAGAGACAAGGTCTTCCTGCTTTCATGGAACCATCTTTTTATAGGGGAGATTCTCAACCAGCCATGAAGAAATAACAAGAACATTAGACTGTGTGGCAAAGGGTTTGCGCTGCAGGCCCAGGTTATTCAAACCCCTCACATCTCAAAGAAAGGCCTGTCTTCAGGGGGACGGACCCTTGGCCAGCTCCTCGGAGATATCCTCTAAGCCTTGGACTATGCTGCCTGAGGGAGGGTTTCTGATCCAGGAGACCTTGGGCTGAGCTGTGTCAATTTGACTTGGGGAGGAAGGGAAAAGAAAACTGAGTGGTGAGGTCATCTCATGGGCACCGCAAGCCTATGCAACTGACCCGCACTAAAGCCCTGGACACCGAGGCTCCGTGTGCTTCTCTGGTTGACTACACCTCCTGTGTGTTATCACTCATGGCTGTGGGAAGAATTAGGGCATCTCCAGGTGATTCGACTGGGTACCTGGAAACTTGGGCCTGCTTGCCCCTGGAGCTCACCCACGCGCTGCTCCCTTAGCTGACTTTACCAGTGTGCTTTGCTTTAAATTTCTTTCGGTCTTGTGTTTAAAAAACCACCACCCAGAGTATAACAACAGTCAGGCACTAAAAAGCAACCTTTCATTCAACAGTGAATCACCGGTACAACGCTGGGCCCAATTTCTTACTGTCTAGTGACACCGTAGCTGTCACAACATTGTAGAGTTTTACTGCCCCAACAGCCTCATAGAGCTATATGATGTTTGCATAACACAGCCACCTAAAGGACACGTCTCAGAACTTTGTATCATATCACACCATTTGTGTCTTGTGTGCTTGTATGTGCCTAGATAATCTCTAGTGGGAATGACAAAATTTGTGCTTTACTCTCTTAATAAAGTTAATATAGTCATCATAGAAAGAATATAGAAAGAATAAAAAGTGAAAATAAATATCACCATCATGTATACACTATAAATAACCATCGCTAATATATATTCTATATTCTTCCCATTTCTTCCAAGGCATGTAAAGACAGATTTGCAATTCTTAACCAAAATTCAGAAAACTTTCCCAGACCCAATTAAAAAATACAATTAAGTAATGGTGGCAGAACAGACTTCCAGAAACCAGGAAAGGGCAGGTAGGTAGCATTGGCCCTCAGTGTGAGAGGACAAGATAGAAACAGGGGCATGTATGGTGCAAACAGACATTGGGGATAACCAGCCACTCAGTGGACATTTCTCTTGAGCACAGTGGGGCTTCACAGGGTGAGACCAAAGGTTCCCACTGTGTCTATAGTAGGAGTAGGTGCTTAGATGTCAGTCCTTTGGGACACATCTGTCCAGTCTGCTGTAAAGCTTTGCAGACCAGGGTATTCAAAGTCCTAGCCCTTGCCTGGCTTTTGAGGACCCTGCACTGGCCACTCCATGTGCCCTCCCCCTGGGACAAGAAATCCCCAAGGTCCAGGGCACATGACCACCCAGAGCCCTTATCAGTCCTTTCTGACCACGATCTGGGTCCCCTCACCCCATAAATTCTCTGTCTAATCAGCCCAGCCTGGGAAAGTCCTCTGAAGGTCCAAATGCATGGCTCTGGGTGGGTTCCCACCCCTAAACCCCCAACCCTCATATCAGGCCAGAGCTTGGCATTTGAAGTGGGGTGGACACACTTGGGGAGAGGGGGGAGGCAAGGTCCTAACAGGACAGGAAGGAGCCAAAAATGGGAAAAGTCAAGGGTGTGTTGGGAGTCAACTTTCCATAATTTCTAAATACAAACTTGACCTTCCAGATTCTTAGGAAGGCATATTTATCAAGATAGAGTTTGTTTCTTTGATTTATAACTCAAATATTTAGACATATAGCTCAAATGTTTGGCCTCCATTCGTAGTCTCACTCTCAACTTTTAGGGATAGGTCTGTTAGGGTGTCATATTTACTTTTGCCATCAACAATTTGTACTGTATTTTGATTGTATATAAACTTGTAAGGCAAAGAGGTGAATGTTTGCAATTATATAGAAAGCCCTCAAAAATCAGCTCCAACATGGTTGCCCTGATTTTCTTGAGCTCTCAAGGGAAAGTGTTTCAGCCTAAAATTATCTGGATAAGTAATTTCACTTATATTCCATTTTTATATTTCTGGGGTTAGCTTGTTCACCTCTGTGTTTTTACAGATTAGGAAAAAGAATTCCAAGGAGACCTGGTGTGTTTTCCAAAGTCTTAGAATTAGTTGCAAAATCAAGGCGGAAACTCTAGCAACTCCCTAGTCTGATTCTCTTTTCAATATTGGCTCAGAGATAAATTGAGAAGGTTGAAATTTAAGCTACTGCTCGGAAACTCTGAGGCAGAACAGAATACGGTATGCAATCTCATTTAAAGGTGTTGGATCCTTAGAGGGGAATTTTAAATCCTTTATATCAATAAACACCAATAAAATAACCCCCTCAATAGCCATAATTAATTTGTGCTTTACCATTTGAGATTTCAATGACTTCTCTTTTTCTTAAGCCCACTAGTATTCTGTAAGTACTTGCCAGCACATGTAAGTGAATTCTTCTATAAATTTAATGAGTGATATATTTATAATTTTATTAAATTTCTCAAGCAGAAGCTTATCACTTACTAAAGCAAAGCATTTGTATTCCACATATTGTACATAATGCTTAAGTACTTCCGTGTGTGTACAGAACACAAGCATAGAAGACTTAGAGTCGTTTCACTTAGATAAAAGAAATCTTCATTTGAGTTTAATTGAGGATATACAAACAGTGACAGCAACACAATAAGGTGTGACAAGACAGGTCACCTTTTGCTAAGTTTATCTCCAGAAAAATGAACCTGAAAATTTGCCAAAATAATTTGTAGGTATATTCATATTCTTTTAAATATTCTATGTAAATTCTATGGGTCAACACAATTTTTACAACACTTTTTTTTTTTAAAGATTTATTTATTTAGGGCCTCCCCTGTGGCGCAGCAGTTAAGCGCTGCGTTGTGGAGCTGTCGGCAGCGGTGATGCGAGTTCGACTCCCGGCCGGGGAGATTCCCACATGGCGCGGCAGACCTCTCCTGCCTTGCCTGCTGCTCCCCTCAGCAGTGTATTTCCGTCTATCTGCCTGTTCTGCTCCCCACTCTGTCTCTGGTGAACCCTCTCGCTGCCCCACGCCTCTGGACCGTACCCCAGCTTGTATGCATAAATAAATAAATAAATCATACAAGCTGGGGTACGGTCCAGAGGCGTGGGGCAGCGAGAGGGTTCACCAGAGACAGAGTGGGGAGCAGAACAGGCAGATCAGAAATACACTGCTGAGGGGAGCAGTGGGCGAGGCAGGAGAGGTCTGCCGCACCATGTGGGATTCTCCCCAGCTGGGCGTCAAAATCGCATAGCGTGCTGCTGACAGCTCCACAGCGCAGCGCTCAACCGCTGCGCCACCAGGGAGGCCCAATTCTTTCGACACTTTCTAATCCAACATGAATTGATCACAGCTTCATGCTCTCTCTGCATGACAGGTGGTGAGTCAAGTGCAGACTTCCTCAGTTTGGAGGACCTCTGCTTTTTTCCTCAATGGATGTTGTTTAGATTTCTTTTTCTCTTTGTCACATGGTATTCCAGTTTAGGATTTGGCAGTTACATTTACTGAAGTCGAGAGATAGTGGCCCTGACAGACTAAGTGAATGTAGGCTATATTGATATTTATCCTATATAAACATAGGAATAATGTAGGAATACAGAGAAATGCAGGCGTTTGCTTTGAGGTGTCTAAGGTCAGTTTGGAGGGCAGGAGACAAGAACAAGTGGCTGAATGGTCTTAGTAAGATGGGTGAGTGCCTCACATAAGTCAGGTACCAGCAGGGAGGAACCCAGAAAGCTCCAAATAAAACAAAATGTCCATAGCAAAAACAGGCTGAAATATGTAATGAATGTAATTACATATGTAATTAATGCAAATATTACATATGTAAAATATGATTTTAATATAAAAAGTCTTCCAAACATTGATGGCTCCTTCAACTCATTGCAAAGCAAACCTGTGCTTTAAAATAAAAGTATGCTTAACCTGGGCCTAAGCTTTCTCATCTCCTTACCCATCTTGTGAGCATTTTTTAAAAATATATTTTAAGGGCATGTATTATGCATTTAGGACTTCGTGGAATAGATTTGGAGAACTTTCCAGTCTGAAAAATCCTAGGATATACAACCTACATTTCAGTGTAGTCTCAGAGGCATAATAATCATCTTTATGGGGGGGGGGAGGAGAGATCACTCTGGTAGTGGGTTGAAGAGATGAATAGACATCCCTTGTTCATGGATTGGAAGGATTAACATTATCAAAATGGCCATCCTACCAAAAGCAATTTACAGATTTAATGCTATCCCAATAAAAATCTCAATGACATTCTTCAAAGAAATAGATCAACTACTGATGAAATTCATATGGAACCACAAAAAACCTCGCATAGCTAAAGCCCTCCTAACTAAAAAGAAAGAA